>JACVVK020000196.1:30000-50000 GCA_018292915.2 Batillaria attramentaria | reverse complement strand
TGGAACATTGAGAATATATCTACATTATTAAAACACATTCATAATAAAACAATATGAACTAAACGAGGCAACTTCTCTGTCTCACTCAACCTTCTAAAAAAAACCCGACACAGCTATTATCTATCACCACCATACACACAAACAAAACACACTGCCACACTCATAACACCCCCATGACTTGTTTGCTTGCAGAATGGGCTGTTGGGAATTTTCCAGAAGCTTATTGCCTCGAAAACGCATGACCACGAAGGTTTCTACATTCTCAACTCCATCATTGAATGTATGCCGCAGTGAGTACATTTTCTGTGTAAGGTGTCCTGTTCCAGCTCTTTAGGGTGGTGAATCTTTTGTGCGGGTCTGCCTCCGTTCAAAGCTTCACTGTCAAACTGCGTTCAATTTCTGAGAGCTTTCCTGTAATTATTATTTTAACCCCATTCCTACCTGGCTAGGGCCTGTATGTAATACATGTAGTTGAGGTTAGGGCTTTTAGCCCTGGGTTAGAGCCTAACCTCGAACTAAACTAGCTCTAGGATTAAATTTTCTGCTGTTCTTTGTTTTGAAGCGGGCCCATTTCAGCAAGATGCCTCAGCCGTAATAGAAGGATTTTTTAATTCCTTTCTTCGCTTCCTTTTTTTATTTTATTTTGGTTTTGGGTTTCTTTTGTCCTAGTCTGGGTTAGGCCCGTAGCCGTGGGTTAAATTAACCTCGACCTTAACATGCGGTCCCTGAAAAGTAATGAAGACAACTAGACCCCCCCCCCCCCCCCCCCCTACCCATGTAAACTTCTGTAAGGCTCTGCATAAGTACTTAAAAGTGAATGAAAAAACATGTAAAGAATGGAAGAAGAAAAAAACAGAAGAAAGAATGGAAAGAAAAAAAGAAAGGAAGGAGGGAAAAAAAGAAAAGAATAAAAGAAAAAGATAATGGAACTAAAAGGTGGGTAGAACAATGGAGAATACCCTGCGGTACAGAATGTGTTAACCTGAAAGCTGATCTCTTGTGTCAGTGACATTCATCATTTCATGAATTCTGTTGCAGGAGCTTGGTGTCCCAGTACACACGCCAGATCTTCATTCTGCTCTTCCAGAGGTTGCAGAGTTCCAAGACCACCAAGTACATCAAGAGTAAGATTTCATTTTATTCAGGGCTTGATAGTCTTCCATCTTTTGGCAGATTTCCACCTTTGGCTGAGAATGTTCTCCCCTCAAAAAGTGTCTTCCTCCTCTGAAGCACGTAGCGTCACCAGAATGCAACGCATTGCACATTTTTTTCTTTTTTTTATGCTGCCACCAACTCTTTGCTGGCTCCAGTGGTCCTCCCTGGTAATGGGTGGATTCCACGGAGGACTCGGAAGCTGGGGCAACTTTTATTTATGCATGATGATGAGAGATTAGATAGTAAGTTTGTGTGGTTGGGAATGCAGGACGGCTGCATTGCACGTTTCCTGTCATGAATATCCCGGCATTGCACAGATTTTAGTTTTATCCTAAAAATTCCTACCAAAAAAGGTGCTTTGTCCTCTGAAGCACTCCAAATCATACCCAAAATGCACAGAATATACAGATGTTACCCTAGTTTAATTAAAAAAAAAAGTCCAGGAAGCATGCTCCTTGGCAACTGTAGCATAACGTGCTTTGCAGATGCACACCCTCCTGGCGTTGCCGCTTCTCACTAAATGTTACACACTTTTCCGTGTTTGGATCATGGGCCATTTATTGTTGCATGTGTGATCAGTTTATTTTGAATGCCACATGTGAAAAGAAAAGGCGTGAGCAGATGATTATAGCAGATGGAGGTAAGGTGTGTGACGGAAGAGGAATAAATGATGTAGAGGGTTTTTTTTTTTGGGGGGGGGGGGGGGAGGGGTTGTATGGATGCAGGGGGGCACAAGTGAATGTGGTGTTTACAATGTTTGTTTTGTGTTGCAGGTCTCCTCATCTTCTTCTGCTTGTATGCCATCAAAATGGAGCAACAATCTGATTGAAACTATTGACGGGATCCAGCCAAAGTAAGCTGCTAGCCACTTCATGATAATAATTGAATTTGTGATGGAATTAGAAAAATAAAGCCAACTTGGATAATAAAAACAAACATGTAAAAGACACCCCCCCCCCCCCCCCCCAAAAAAAGGGGGGGGGAAGAGTATCAAAACAATAACAGCAAAACCCCAGAAGAAAGGGCCCCCCCCCCCCCCCATCCCAGAAGAAAGGCAAACAAACACCCCCTCCTCCATCCCCCCCCCCCCCCAAAAAAAAACAACACAAAAACAAAACAAAAAAAAAAAAAAAAAAACAACAACCAACCCACCCAAACCTAAACCAAAACCAAAACAACAACACTCAACAAAACAAAAAAAGAAAAAAATCCAAACAACAAAAACAACCCCCTCTCCACCCCACAACACCTTATAAGACCAAAACATTGGACAACAAAACAAATGTTTAAAAACAAAAATGCCCCTTAAACATACTTGTATGCACTGGAGTGTGACAGCAGTTTTAGATACAATTTGCTGTCAGTTTACACTAACTGAACTCTTCTTCTCTTTTTTCCCAGGATGTTTTCCATGGTGGTGGAGCGACTGTTTGTTCCTGACCTACAGAAGGTGTCTGGTCACACAGAACGCAAGATCTGCGCTGTAGGAGTCACCAAGATTTTGACGGAGGCCCCTGCCATGCTACAGGGAGAGTATGAGGCTGCATGGTGAGTGTGTGTGTAGGTTTGTGTGCTTGCTTGCTTACTTACGCCCATGGCTTCAAGTGGAGCATAGGCCATCGACGACCCTTCGCCATCGCACTCTGTTCTGGGCTACTCTTGCCACTCCAGTCCAGTTGGTCCCCTGTTTACATAGCTCTGCCTCAGTGTCCCGCCTCCAGCTGTTGCGAGGCCGGCCTCTCTTCCTTTTCCTTTGCGGGTTCCATGCCAGGGCTTGGCGTGTGGTGCTGGATGCTGGCTTCCTGAGGGTGTGTCCAATCCAGCCCCTCTTCCTCCGCAGGATTTGCTTGGCCACTGGTTCCTGTCCCGCTCGCTCCCATAGCTCTTCGTTTCGGATCTTCTCTGGCCATCGGATGTTGAAGATGCACCTCAGACAAGTGTTGAAAAATGTCTGGATCTTCTGCTGCATAGTCTTTGTTGTCCTCCGTGTAGGTTTGTGTGCACAGATGAATAAAATTTAAAATCAGATAGAGCTAAACTTGAGTCAGCTTGTGTGGGTGATAACGAAAAGCGAAAAACAAATTAAAAAACACCAAACACCTGTGATGCTTGAGTTTACACCGTTCCTTTGCACATAGTGCCCCTGTGATCTGGAACTTGCCTTTATGTGAGATCAGGCATTCACGGTCAGCCAGCACCTTCAGAGCAGCCTTAAAAACCTTGTTTCAGAAATCAGAATAGCTACCAGAAATGCACAGTCATTGTACATTCATCCATTTGTTTGAGAGAGTCTGTATGAAGTTGACTGTGGCTGACTGCATTTGAGCCTTGAGCTTTCTGTCTAGTTACAAGTTTATCTGCTTTTATTACTGAATCTGTATCCCCCCCCCCCCCCCCCCTAGCTGCTTGTGCAGCTTTGGTTGTAAGGCGCTTTGAGGTTACCTACAGATAAGTGCCATATAAATACTCGTTTTTATGATTAGTTTATGGTTAAAATCAAAATTCATTTTTCAATTCTTGGTGTCCTTCTGCAGGCCAAAACTGCTGCAGGCTTTGATTGGTCTGTTCGAACTGCCGGAGGATGACTCTGTACCAGATGATGAACACTTCATCGAGATTGAGGATACACCGGGTATGTCATCGATCTTCTGAGCTGGAGAGGAAAAAGTCACTCCTGCGTTAGGAAATGGCTTTTCTTTGACTTCCCAGAATGTTGATTTGAGCTTACATGTACTCTTTTAGTATGATGAAAATCGTCCCACAGTGGTTGATCTCTTTATTTTGAGGACTCTAAATAATTGCGCATCTGGCAGGCAACAGTGTTGAAGAAAAGTGTAGAAATGTTTTGGCCAAATGCATGAAATCTGTGTTCTTAACTCACTTGCTACTGGGATTTTTCCCTTGCATTCCTTTGCATACTTGCCATTTGTATGGATTAGTACAACAACCCCCCCCCCCCCAAAAAAAAAAAAAAAAAACACAAACAACAACAACAAAAAACAAAAAAACCACCCCAAAAACAACCAACAAACAAAACACACAATTGAAATTTTCGGACAGTATTTTTAACATATACAGTTATTGCAGTACTGTACAAAATTTCAAGCTCATAGCCCATTGAATTGCAAAAGTAGACAGGTAAAGTACTCCCCCCCCCCCCCCCCCCATCCCCGTTTTCCATTGCTTAAATAGATACCAAATAAACACAGTCCATAACATCAGAATCCCATTTCCAGGTCAGAGTGGATCAGGGTGCAAATGAGTTATTTTGTTTGTAGCCTATGTAAGATTTGCTGGTTGCCCAGAAAAGTAGTTTTCTGAATGTGCAGGTTATCAGACAGCCTACTCTCAACTGGCGTTTGCGGGCAAAAAGGAGCATGATCCCGTTGGTGGTGATGTACCAGACGCCAAGCTAAACCTTGCCAAACATCTTGGTAAACTTTCCACAGGACACCCAGGCAAAGTGAGTTTGCTTTATTCTTTGTTACAGTTTTGTGCTTATATACATGTAATATAATAAAGAGACTTACTTCAGTCCCATACCATTGGTAGTGTACTTAGGGCCGTTCTACACGTGGCAAGTTTGCCCGGCAAAAGCGGGTTTGCGGCCCCGGCAAGTCAACGGCAATTGTACAAGCAAGATGTACAGTCTTGCGGACGACGGCTTGCCGCGGCAAGTTTCGGATAGAACGGCTTTCTATTTTCTCGGCTTGCGCCTGGCAAGTGCGCGCGAGGCACCCAGGGAGCCCCGCCAGGACGGCCAATCGCACGCCGCGTAGTGGTCACGCGGCCAAATTTTAAAAAAAATGGCGTCAAAGACCACACAAGTGTGTCGCATGCGCCAAGCGAATCTCGCTGCAAGATCCACTCTCTCGCCCAGATCCGCTGTTTCTTCCTGTTTTGCAGCAAAATAACTGCAGCTGCTGTAGCAGCTAATTCCTCCGAACTTTCACTCACATTTTCAGCAGAGTCTGACTCGGATTCACTCGCGACAATGGCCGGGCGAAATCGTGCGAGGGCCCTTCCAAATATGGGGTTGAAAGGGTCACACAAAAGGTCAAGCAGCCGACTTGGGGTGCGGAGGTTACCGCATGTAGAAGCAGCGGCGTTGCGGCAGACAAACTTGGGGGGGGGGGGGAAGTCGAAGGGCGGCAATTTGCCGCTTGTCACGTGTAGAACGGCCTTTACTTTTAGCTTTTGCTTTGTACCTACTAGCAAACCTACGGCATTCCAGATCACTGAAGCACATTTTTGCACAGGGAGTTTTACAACCGTAGTTTTCATTTTTTCTTGATCAGGTCTTTCCTTCACACTGAGACAGCAAACCATCCACACCTGTTAGTGCAATTGTGCTGTTATGCAGATGTTTTGTAAGAGATCAACATATTTGTGGAAATTAGCATGCCTCATCTTTGAAAACGTAGGCTGTTGTCTCATCAACAAACATAAGCAACTAAAGGAATTCTTCAGTGAAAACTGAATAGAGCTTTGCACTTTTTCTAGTTATGCAGAATAGATATATCACAGTTGTGATGAATCTGAATGGATCCATCTGGAAACACTAAAATTTCATGATAATGTTAATTATGCCAATGATGTGTTTCTGTGTGTGTGTGCAGCTTCCGACATTGATCACAGGACTGGAACCGCAGGCCAAAACATACCTTCAGCACTATATACAGGCGGCCAACGTCACGCTCGTCTGATACTGGTAGTGCATCTGCTGCAATATGATTCACACCTGTTAAAAGGTGTTCTACATTTTCAGGAGAAACTTGGTAGTGAAAACATGGCTGTTACAGACAAGTATGCCACAGTGACACTGGACACTTTGTTCTTGTCCAGAATGCGCATGCATGTAAACTTGCTGTCCAGACTTGAAGGTGTTGATGTTTCCAGGCGGACCCTGATCAAAACTCTAGTACAAGTGAAAGACCTTTTCAGGTTGCTGCTAGGGACTGCTGTGTCATCTAGTGTAAGCAGTATGGAACAGTAACAAAGGTGAGGGACAGACACGAGGACACGTACAGCTTTACTTCATTTGCATCATCATCCCAAGAGGGTGAAACAGGGAACTCAGCGTGGGTACAGAAAGGGGCAGCATTGAAACGGTACTCACAAAACAAATTAGGACAGGACATGACATGCCGAGGATATGGAAACCGAACATACTGTACTCATCATTGCATGGGACTTGCAGCGGACTGTGCTTGGCCATTGCTCTGCAGTCATACCTAGTGAATCGCGTACCATGGGGTCACCTGTGCTTTGCTGCTTGCTCCTGCATGTGCCACTAGCAGATCTACATGCTGAAAAAGAAAAACATTTCCTGCACTGTGTGCCCAAGTTCTTTCCAACAGTGGGGTTGGTCTTGTATGTGCTGCTTTGTACACGTAATTTAGCTCCCAGCTGTGTAGATCTTTGTAATGGTACCAGCAGTCTTGGGATTCGTGGTTTTGACAAAACAAAGGCAACATTGAGTGGATAAAGGAAGAATGTAGGTAGTGTTGTAAAGGTGCTTTTATTCGTTGAAAGTATCGTGAATGGTGTATCCATTTCTTTGAAATATGTGTGTGGAACTGGACAAAGCAAAGTACAGTGTATTTTGCATGAAAATGGAAATTGTTTATGATGTAAAGATGAAATGCCTTCTTCAGAACCACACCAGAGTTTACTCCATTGATAAGTGGAAGTTTATGATACTAAGGTATAGACAAGTCTGTCATCATCATTATATGCTGTCAAAGGAGCTTGCATTGACTCGGTGACTGGTGTCAAATATGCCCAAGTGTTATGCCCATAAAAGCAGATTTTGTGTATATTTTTACAGTTGAAGAAGGCTGTTTGCAGATTGTTTCAAATGTACTGCATATGGCAAATATATATGAATATCAGGCACGAGTTTTCCTGCTGCCTCCAAAACAGTATGCTTAAAAAAAAAAAAAGAAGTTGGGGGGCATGTCCTGCTTGTTCCACCCCCCTTTTTTTTTGGCCTCGACTATGGAATGCCGGAAATTGACCTACAGGTGAGAACGGCAGAAAAATCTCAGGCCTGATATTTCCATTTGTATTTTGGTCTGCAAGGCAACATTACATAAAACATACCCAACAAAGGCATTACACTTACATATACACTGTACAAATGTTTAGAAGTGCAAGGGTAGACCACTGACACAGGATTGTTTATTGATTTGTGAAATGTTATGATGAACAAGTTATTTGAAGTTGACTTTCTTCTCTCTGCTGCTTCAATGTTCTTTAAAGGTGTAATAAAGAATCACTTTGTCTCGACCCAGAGTTTTGCATTAGGTCTTTATTTTCTTTGTTCAAGTGCACACCAACATGAAGACGGTTCATAATAATAATAATAATAAAGGGTATTTGTGGCGCCCCCATCTCGCAAGAGCTCAGGGCGCGTACATAAACATAACATAAAAACAGCGTATATAACTTACAAAACACGCACACACACACCACACACACACTGATTTTTTTTGCAGGTGGCATGCAGAGATGGGGGGGGGTTGGTTCTACTGCCTGGAGAAAAGATGTGATTTAAGTTTAGATTTAAAGACTGCTAACGACTGAGCATGGCGGATGTGAGAGGGGAGGCCGTTCCAAACCACAGGACCAATGTCATTAAAAAAACAAAACTGCCACTGCCTTAGGTCTTTATTTTCTTTGTTCAAGTGCACACCAACATGAAGACGGTTCATTATAAAAACAAAACTGCCACCTCATTAAGAAGAAAGAACCAGAAACAGAAGTGTAACAATTTATTCTTCAAACAAACTGGCAGTCTCCTGAAGACATCTTCATTCATACAAAACATTCAGTCAAGTGAGTTGAGTCGAGTCCATGATAGTTTCCAGAACTCCCCCTCTCTCCTGTCATTCACACTGCTTCGCACATCATGCAGTCTTCTTGCGCCCCATGGTAAAATGGATGAAGCAACTGCAAACAAGTAATGAGTTTATGAGAACATAGTTTTGTCATTATTAACCTTCCGGCTACGTCGTGGGTAAAAAGTTGCACACACATTGCTTTAGATGAACGTATCTCGGTCAATATTTAGGTCACACCTTTGAAATTTCATGACTTTGTCAATAAATGGTTTGACTATGTGTTGTTTAACTTGTAATTAGCAGAGTAATTAAACAATAAATAAGAATAAGTTGTGAATTGCCTATATAAAAACCATGGGTAAATTGTTTCCCACAATGTAGGACTAGGAATAAGCTACAATCTGCCTATATAAAAACCATGGGTAATTTGTTTCCCACGACGTAGGACTAGGAATAAGTCGAAAATTACCTATGTAAAAACCATGGGTAATTTGTTTCCCACGACGTAGGACTAGGCATAAGTCAAAAATTACCTACGTAACAACCATGGGTAAGTTGTTTCACACGATGTAGGACTAAGAAGTTTTTTTAGCGACGTAGCCGGAAGGTTAACTCTTTGACGACGGAGCACAATTTCTGTGTCAGAAATTGCGCTCCGTCGTCAAAGAGTTAAAACGAACCACCGCCAACAAGCACAACACAACTCCTCCCCCCAAGGAAAAAAAATCCACCAAATGTGGGGTTCCTGGTCAACCTAATGCTCTAATGCAAAGGTCTACAGTACTAGGTATGTTATATAATTTGAAAACAAGAAAACCTGAGTGTAGCCAGTGACAAAATAAACTTGAGGCAGGATGGCGCATTGCTAACTAAAACCACTGCACCCAGGGACCCCCCAGTTGGAGAAACAATGGGTTGATTCCAAACATAAACCCTGCTAATGCCCACTAGAATAATAATAATAATAATAATGAGTATTGTATAGGCGCTCTAATATACCCAATTTCATAAATCGGTTCAAAGCGCTGCGACCTGAAACAACATGCACACTCACGTGAATCACACGCATTCTCTCACACACTGGACATAAACATATTACAATCACATGGTGTGAAGGGTCAGCTCAGCTATGTAAATTTCGGAATTTAGAATTGCATTTATTTTTCTAATTTGGTGGGCTGAACATTTCCAAAGCAGAGGGGGAGGAAGCCGGAGTACCCGGAGAGAACCCCTGATGATCGGCCCAAATGAACGGTGCCACATACAAGAAGGAAAAGTTCTTTGCCCCGAGTGGGACTCCAACCCCTGATCTCTCACAGTCATTGGTGACAAGTCTTTTAACCAATAGACCCCGGTATATATGTAGACTGCTGTAAATGGATGTTGATGCTACACGTGAGGTGCTTACCTAGGAATGTGGCACTACTAGTCCTGTTTTTTGTTGTTGACAGACACATAGTGGTATAACACCACTAACAAGAAGAGAGTCACTCCCAGTGCATTGGCAAAGATGGCCAGTTGTACGTCTGTGATCATCCTGTGGAACAAAAGGCAATGATCTTAATCTTGAGCTTATTGTGCACTGATATTTAATGCCATCAGCTGGGAATCTGATATATATGCTAATGGATATTACCTAGTCAACACAGGTGAACTGTTATCTTATCTGTGAGAACGTCTCCACTATAATACCAGAAAAAAATCACTGACCTGCATGCAAGTTCACGGGGAGAGGGGGGGGGGGTTATGGGTATTCTCACTGCATAGACTATGGCGTTGTCAAGATGGTTGATATTTGTATACATATGAATATGTACTTTCAGACTGGATAACTGCAAATCTGATCCGCAAGTATATACAAGCAGCAAATGTCTGAATGATGTGTGCGTTCACCTATGTGAGGTTCGAGTGCTCAGCCGTACGTTTCGGTTTAGAGGGGCGGAGCTGTTGATGTTGGTCAACTAAACAGAGACAGAATAGTGAAAATAACACGATGATGCAGCTAATGCAGTATTTTACTGACATGCAATGAGCTGAAACAACTGATCGTCTCTTTGATATGTACATCCTTGCTGATAAAACGCTGCTAGGCCTACGCCGCATGTTTTAATCGGAAGGCCAGACCGGCTTGCCATTAAACTCTATTTCCAGTCATAATATCCATGAAACTTTCAAACCAGTACGAACACAAAGTATGTTTCTGATATCCTAACGCTGTCAAATTACACCCGTACCTGACTGGAGAGCGTAAAAGACGATTTTCCGCAAGAAAAGATCGGCTGCTCAAAAATAAGTCGACGTGTACAGGTTGAATTTCCGGTTGGGTCAAAGTTGACATCCGTTATAGCTGGACCAATCAAACGAACCTGTTCAAATGAGCACTCCCAGAAAGGAAAGGACAAAGAAGTTTGGCGGGAGAGTTTGGCTGGCTATATTTGGACGGTCTTTGTTCCGGTACTAGGATTTTACTACGCGAAAGCTGTCATTCATTGTATAGCACGTGAGAAGGAGGAGGCGTTTACCTGGCGTAGTCAGTGCCTGGAGTACCTACGGCACGTACACATCATTTTTGACGTGAGATGCTTTTGATGACTTACGTCGTCTGCTTGCGCGTGTGTGGAAGTTCGGATCCCCTTCCAGAAGTTTATGTTTTTCAAAGAAAGGTGAGAAAAATCGTTTGAAAGAAAGAAAGGAGCGAGACAAAGCTACTTTCGTTCCTGATGTCACCGAATGTCGCTTGAATCAGTTATTCATAGAAATAATAACGAACGTCCGTCGTGTGCCTGTGAAAATCAAAATGTTGGATTTGTGGAACCGAGAACTGCAGTCTGCACTTAGTTTTTTTTTTCGGGAAAGTGCGCTACCGGGACCCCTGCTGAGGGAAGTGGGCGTTCCTTTGTGTGCATCGGAATTTCAGCTTCTGTGGACTGGATTACCGGTTTTATTTGGATTACCAGTGTGCAGAATGCAAGAAAGATGTTTCTTGATTGGAATTTGTGACAGGATTACCAAAGGGCGTTGTTTCACGCGCGGAAGCCCCACCCGGCGGCATTGTTTCTGTGCGGCGCACGTGCTGCGCTTGTTGACAATGGTCATTGTTTACGGGCGCGCCACGGCTCATGCTGTGTCCTGCACAAAGCTTGGCCATCATGGATTACCACGTGGATTACTAGCAGTGGAGTTACTTTACGCTATTGGAGAAAATACGTCTTCCAGGTGAGTTGTGAAAGTTACCAGACGAAAAAAGTCGGGTACGCACACGTTTCTATTTTTAGCTCGGGCATGCTTCGCACGCGCTTCTTTATTTGGGGTTGGCGCCAGCTTTCACACAGACCTTTGTTTCATGTTGGATGACAGAAAGCACTGAAGGAACATGCACGTAAAAGTTTTTGGACAGTTACTTAGTATCACACTGAAACAGTTTTACTCCGCAGAAACTGAGAAATAGTTCATAAAGAAAACTTAATTGAGTTTCCCACTTTCATTATAGCTGAAAACAAAAGGTCAGACTGCCCTTTTCTGTACACCTTAGTGTCACTTCTCATCAGCTGCATTGATTTGATTTGTGAACAATGGAAAAGCTTGTGTGTGGATCGAGATGACTAAGCATGCAAAACTTTACATAAAAGTTACAAAAGTAAAGGGCCTGGAAGTTAATAAGTAATTTTTTTCTCCTGCTGTACTTAAATTGTGTTAATCCTTGTCTTGCTGAATTTATCCCATGCCAAAAAAACCTTAGAGGTAGTCCGGAATATTCCGGACTCAACGCTACAAGGGTTAAGAGGTATAATCCCGTGTGGTGTTAAATACTGTCAGCACTAATGAATGAAAACAAAACAACAACATGCAGAACTCTTACATACTTTTTCTAAATTTCTTTTCAGAATATTACTTTCTTTCTTTTCTTGCCTGTGTCCTTTCACGGCATTTCAGTGTTTGTCTTTGTTCTTTTGACTGCACAGGTTCATTACTTCAGGCTCAAAAGTCACGCTCACCTTTGATGCAGATAAACTGTTTTCATTGTGCTTCTGTGCTATACACAAGCAGACATTAAATATGGTTGGATTTGTTAAAAAAATCAAAACAGAAGCCTTTGAAGTTAGGAACCTCTAAAATGATGTTGTTTTGTGCACGTTTTATAGGAAAATATCTTTCATATTTAAAAAGTATGCTTATCATTCTCATGACATGTTCAGGGATTTTACAGTTTCTCTTTTTTTTTTCTTAATCTCTTTTTCAACACATATATACCCACAATAAACAAACAGAAACAAATGACAAGATTTTATAGTTTCTTATCAACAGAATCAAGTTTTTCACACAACTGCAAACAAACAATCATAAGACCACTGTAGGGAGGCACCCCCCCAAAAAAACCAAAAAAACAAAACAAAAAAAAACCAACAACAAAAAACCCCCAAAAAAAAACACACCAAAAAAACAAAAAACACCAAAACAAAAAGCCCAACCCCCCAATACAAATAACAACGAACATAAACAGAAATAAGTAAGAATAAGTCAGCAAGTAAAACAACAACAACAACAAAAACACATGTAAAAACACATAAGTGAAATGTCTGTAAAAACAAACACTTAAAATGAAAACAAGCAAAAAAAACTCCACCTGAAACAAATAAAAGCAAGAGAAAAAACAACAAAAGACGAAGGAAGGAAAACTCTAGCAGTAAAAAAACAAAACAGAACAAACAGTACCAACAAAAAATTAAACAAAACAAACAATGACAACAATAAGAAAAATGCCATTGACACTGGAATCAGACACAGACATGAAACATCATCCAACAAAAACAAAGAAACAACAGTCAAGAAATACTAATAGCAAAAACAAAAGTAACGAATTAACAGCAAAAGAAACCAACGCTAAGTTGCTGTTTGCAATGTACTGTATTTATTATGCCTGTTATAAGATCTTCTTTCTTCCTTTTATGGCACGTGATTGCTGCAGAGTGTCGATGTGTGGGGTGTTCTGCTTTGTTGCCATCCAATGCAAGGGAGAGAATCGAACTTTCAGTCGGTTCAGAGTTGACGCGGTGTTATGTCCCCTCGGCGTGAACCGCAGCGGCTGCTACTTTCGATTTAGCTGGATAGAAATTGCTTGGAAATTGACAAAGGTATTCGTGATGCGAGGAGCAAAGAGGCTAGGGTGTGTTCAGCTTTTGTGAGACATCCAATGCAAGGGAGAGAATCGTCATTACAGTCAGTTCAGAGTTGATGCAGTGTTATGTCCCTTTGGCATGCCTGCAACAGCTGCTCGTTTCGATTTGGCTGGATAGAAATTGCTTGGGAATTGACAAAGGTATTGATACAAGGAGCAAAAAGGCCAGAGAATGACGACGGCTATGTTCTATTTTTATTATTAAATATTTTTTTAGTGCACTTGCGGGAACATTTTCCTTGTTCCGAGTCGGTGCATTTCTCACTCCTTGCTACGTGGTTGTCCGTCTGTCTGGTGAAGCCTGAGATTTACGTTCGTGTCCTTGCTAATTAATCTCAAGTGCCGTAGTCTTCTAAGCAGAAAGGAGGGGGGGGGGGGAGGGATTATTCCAAGGCGAAGTCAGATAATCTGACTTCGCCTTGGAATAATCCCCGCTTCTGCTTAGAAGACTACGGCACTTTGTTTTGCAACCGTTCATGTTTTGTTCGGTGTTGTTGCATTACCAAATATAACTAAACGTTCTCTGTTTTTGTTTGTTTGTTTTTAATTGTGTCACTTTAGTCTTGTAAGTGCAGTAAGTTTTTTTTAAGTGATTTTTATCGTTGTGATAAATTTTTCATCTTGGCCAGTGTATATGAATTATGACTGGACTAATCAGCGCAGCGACTCTCATAAGGGATAAAATCTGTATCGCGACAAAATGCGTCGCTTTGGAAAAAAAGAAGGGGATAGGGAGACAGACGAAACTGAATCATGACAAGACAGAAGTAAAGCCAATAGGTACTCCTTCACGTCTCGGTCTGGTGAAATGCGACTCTGTCCCCATTGATGGTATCGACATATCATTCGTGAAATCCGTCAAGTATCTCGGTGTTAGGATTGATCGGTTGCTCTTAATGCAAAAACAGATCAGGAGCGTCTGCCGCTCCTGTTTTCTAGAACTCAGACGTATTGCGTCGAGTCACTGAACCATATATATGTTTCTCAGGGTGCGTATGCAAAATTAGTTACTGCTCTCATAAGGGCCTCACGCCTTGACTTCTGTAACTCAACACTGGTTGGACTCCCAACAGAACAGTTAAGCCGCCTTCAAAGAGTTCAGGACAGCGCTGCGCGAGTAGTGTTGGGCAAACTGAAGCGAGAGCATGCAACACCACTTCTGAGAGAAATCCATTGGCTACCAGTTCATTTCCGCCTTCAAAATTTATGATCTGGCATTTCGTCACTTTGATGGCACCATTCCACCACTGATACCTTTCGGCTTCACTTGTCACCTACCAACCGCCGCGAACCCTCCGGTCCGGTCGTCGGCTTGCGCGGCTTTAAGCCCTAAAAACTCACTCACTCACCCGGTCCGGTCGTCCGAGAGGCTTTTCAGAATTCCCAAGCAAATCTTTTGGCGAGCGCGCTGTCAGTTTTGTCGCTCCAACCTTTTGGAACTCTCTGCCTGCAAATCTGAGAAATGCACCCACACTGTCTGTATTTAAAGAGCAATCTTAAAACGTTCCTCTTTTGCCTTCACGAAATTTCCTCAGCCGCGAACTAGCCTTTGTTGCTTGCGCGGCATGAGGCCACCAATAGCTAACTCCAGTCATTTCCCGAGTAACTAGTCAGTTTCACCAGTGTATGTCTGTCCATTGTTGTAAAGTTTGCGTGAGTGTCGGTGAGTGATCGGCGCATTGAGTTTTATTTAATTAAAGAAATGCGCCCTACAAATACCAGTTATTATTATTATTATTATTATTGTTTACATGTAATACTGAATGACCAGTGCAGTATAGTTTTTTTGGTGACTCAGTCGCCAACGATTCCGGCAATAACTTTTTTTTTATGGTGCAACTTTCGTATACCCATCAAAGAGAAAAAGTTGATCCTGGCCTTGTGATTCAGTATATTTCATGGCAGTCGGGGATGTATGTTTCTCCGTTTAGGTACATGTACATGTATAATACGAAAGTGGCTCCGTAAAAAGCGGTTACCCGTCGCCGAAAATCCGTGGTGACTGGATTACCGTATGTACTATGATAGTGCTGGGATTGTCGGTTGCCGGAAGACTAAAGTTTTGTGTCTAGCTGAAGGTCTAATAGGTCTAAGTGCCTTCCGGAGACAAACTCTTTGACTTCGTTTGTCAACTGTACAGTATTATCGTGAAGAGCAGTCCGTTGCTCCAGGCGCTCCCCTAGTTCAAGGGAAGCAACTTCGCATAAAACGCTTGACTCTTTAATCTGCGGCAGGTAGGGGTTCTTTCCCTTGCACCACCTCATGGCGTTTCCGCACCTCGGGTCGTATCAGTTAGAGAGACGATCGTAGCTAGTTCTCCGTTTTCCTGCGCGCGCGCGCGTGTAGGTGTGTGTAAATGATGATGATGATGATGATGAGGGGAGGGGAGAGGGTCATTGGCGCGCGTGAGTGGAGTGGAGACTGAGCAAGATAAGGCTTATTCTTAGTCATCTCCACACACACACACACACACACACACACACACACACACACACACGAAAAGCAGCTATTAATATTATTGCCAGTAACAAGAGAGGCAGAAAATAGGAAACCTGGCTGCTTGGGTATTTGGAACCCAGGGCGTAAAATCTTCCGCCATTGGCTAACAATTCCCCCCCCCCCCCCCCCCGAAAGAGTGTTTTTCCTCCTCTGAACCACTTAAATTTATGCCAGAATGCATCAACTTTCACAGACTTTTAGTCTGATTCTAAAAGCATTCGTCCAGTGTTTAGTTTCCTCCTTTGAAGTATATATAGAACCAAAATGCATCAGATTGCACAGGTTTTAGTCAAACGTTATTAATCTTTAAAAAAAAAAAAAAAAAGAAGTTCTGGGGAGCATGCCCCTGGACACCCGCAACATTATCATAATGTGTCTGCAAAGCAGATGCCTACTCGTGGCTTTGCCACTTGATCACTCAGTACTACATATGAACAGACCACCATCTTCAGACTACGAACTGGACACTGCAGACTGCGTGCCCACCTGTGCCGCCTTGGGCTGTCACACTCACCAGACTGTCCGTGCGGAACAGCCCCTCAAACCCCGGAACACATTGGTCATTCTGCAGTCCTGCCCCCTCTTCAAAGAAGCAAGGACACAACACTGGCCGAACGGAGCCACACTGGCAGAGAAACTGTGGGGCAGCAAAACAGACCTCTTGAAGACCACTGCTTATATAAAGACTCAGACCACAAACCTAATCATCTGAGGCGGAGTCCAGAACAGGGAACGTAGAAGAAGAAGAAGAACTCAGTACTACACACTTGGCGGTCATGGACTATTTTGAGCCCTGGGAGCCCTCACAATTTTCAGTTAAAAGAGTCCACCCTTCGTCTCAGACGTTGTAGATGGTATTACACAAGATGTGGAGACCATTTTTTTTTTTTTTGTGTGTTGTTTTGTTTTGTTTTTTCCTAACTCCCTGGCAGCGAATCAGTCATGTATCATGCTTGTTGCAGCAATGTGGTGAGGTATCCGTATGTCCGGTTTAGTGATGGAGTCAATGCATGAAGTAAACATATAGCGGGCCGAATGAAAGTGAATTTTTGATTGTCTGGCAAAGTAATATTTTTGTGGGTGACAGCAACACTGATTTTTGATATTGGGAGGAACATTACACGCTACTTTAAATCAACTATACTGACGTCTATGTCTAGATAGATGTACTCTTGGTCGCATTGTTTGCTCCCGCCACACCCCCGAAGCCGATACCAAGGGACTGTACTGTGACTGCGATAGTTATTTCGTTCAAACAAGAGTTGCTCCCCTTAGACCGAAGCTGGCCACCGTATTCTTCCGCTCTTCCTTGCTCCAGGTTGTCAGAAAGGTTAGTGTGGCATTACTGACTATAGTTTTATTAATGTGTAGGTATATTTTTCATACAGCTGTATAGACAGAGATTCAACAAGAGCAGTTCTTATTTGGTTGTTATGATAAAAAGGCAGTAACTGAAAATGCTCGTCTTGTTTGGCAGTTCAGATGCAAACGGATTTTTTTTCAGTGCTGCATAGTCGCAGTTTGAGGGACTGTTCCGTTTCGCCGGCTGACACACAAGAGTTCACAATCCACTATCCACAAGGCATCACAGTATCAGAACAGGCCAGGGCGAATGCATAAGTAGACTAACTTATCATCAAACCTCTGTATACCACACCGCGTCTAAAGTGGCTGATGTGTTCTATCAAGCGAAGACTTGAACCTAGTCTCCGCAGTACAGTAGTACAGACTCGGGGAGTACTGCTGGAGCCGTCGTATCGGAGGGCGAAAGCTGAGCGCTATCTACGTATCAGTCGTGGCCACGCTTACAAGCTTGAGCTCAAAGTGATGCACTCTTGTCGCTGCTAAGTGTTTTGGTGTTGTGCGCAGCATCTCTGCTGCTGATAGCCGTGAAACTTGTGTCAAGGAGGAGGGGTTGATGTACTGTGTACCACGCCGGTTCTACTGAGTGTGCATGGAGTATGAACAAGTTGATGTCAGCGGTTTTTACTTCCCCAGTCAGCCTCCCTGTCTCGCTGTCTCCCGTGTGTGTGTGTGTGTGTGAGAGAGAGAGAGAGAGAGAGAGAGAGAGTCACTGTGTGTGTGTGTGTGTGTGTGAGAGAGAGAGAGAGTCACTGTGTGTGTGTGTGTGTGTGTGTGTGAGAGAGAGAGAGAGAGGGATGTGTGTGTGTGTGTGTGTGCAGTGCGGTAATACATACGTTTACTAACGCCTCATTCTAAACAGTAAACTCCACTTATTTTAAATGGGAACAGTGACAATAGGTTGGGTGTGTAATCAATATAAAATTAAAAATAAAGCGAAACCTAAAACAACAGTCATCATACTAACACAGTTCAAATCAATGGCGTATTCACTTTGCTGATATGATTACATAGCAAACTAAAAGTTTGAAACTCAACAAGACGAGAGATTAGTGAACAGATTGTAAACAAGTGCAGACCACATGGCTCAGTTCTTGTGTTGAAGGATATGGTTTTCTCAAGTTCAAAACAAATGCGACCAGGCCAAGACGCCAGATGTTATCCCTGGGGGGGGGGGGGGGAGGGAGGCACACGTGTCTGTATTCCCTGAACACACCAGGGTGGGAGGTGGGGTATGGGGTGGGGTTGCTAGCTGTGGAAGAGAGTGGTTCGTGGGGTTCTCTCAATCTGGCATTGTGTAGTCGGTTTTTTTTTTTTGGGGGGGGGGGGGCAGCAAGAATACTTTCCCATATAACACATTCGCCAGAACGCTTTGCACGGTTTATTTTTCATAAATTTGTTTTATCTAGGACTTGGGTGTGTGCACATGTTGGTGTTGCGATGAACTATTTTCGTGGACAAACTACGATACCGGTAGGTGCGGCGCTCCGAAAAATCATTCCTAAAACTTTGACTCTGAATGCTACGCCGGTTACGCACAAAATCCCTGATGCAACTGACTTCGCCAGACATTTAGATGGCTGTAGGGTGTGGCAACCCACACTCATAGCGGTATATCGAAAACGTTAAATACAGTACTTGAACACGGCCGGATGACAAGAAATTGCTGCGTAGTACTACTTCCACGGTACAAAGGATTGAAATTCACCGAATCATGAATGCACTTCTTCAGGCTTTGACAACCACCCCCACCAATTCCCCTCCCCCCTACACACACACACACACACACACACACACACACACACACACACACACACACACACGAAGAATGGTTCTCAATGCTGTTTACTATGGTTATTGAAACAAACATCAGACGTGTGTTTGTAAAAATGGAGGTGGTGGTTGGGGGGGGGGGGTATCCTGACCTTAGAATTCTAGTGTCCAAGGTATGCAGTGCATTGTTTGGTGGACAAGCAGAAGCCGGACAGGAGGGAAAACAGGACACAAGACTTTGATCCTCCCTCTGCGGGCCTTGATCTCTCACTGACCCTTGCCCTGGTCAGTGACTGACCCCTCTCCCCTCCCCTCCCCTAACGTCCGCCTCCCCTAGTATTGCTTGGTATCTCCTGTGCAAGGGCTGTGTCAAAAACCCTACCTGTTCTCGGCAGAATCAGAATCAACATGCATGGAATCTCTTACCGTAAATCCTTTCTTTACTTCCAGCTGTACTTTCAGTGTTCATTCTTGGCAAACGCAGGCCCATTAAAAGGAATTTGATCAGTAGAAAATTGAATAGTATCCACGTGTAACTGAGAAGCGAAGGGGAAGGTGACAAACAAACAACGCACACTTTCAGACGACGGATATGGGTTAGTGACGGGGGGTCATGTGGTACTTGCGTTCATGCTTTGGGAATAACGTAAACTTGACCGAGAGGCGCGGATCTGGGGAGGTTTTTTTTGTCGAATTACTTGCCAGAAAGGGAGCTGGATTCACTTGAGCTGGGGGGCGTCAAAACGAAAACGAAACGAGACGCAGGTTTTGGCCGTGACAGTGAAAGGGTTGGGGGGTGGGGTGCCTGGGGGAACGCCTCATCACTAATGACGTCGCGGGCAGCGACATATTATGAGCGAGCCTAGAACGACGAGTTCAAAGTGTCACTTCACTTCTCTCCCTCTCAGGGGACAAACGGGATTTGGCCACCCCAGTCAACGGGACCTGCCGGGATTAGGGGCTGGGGTTTAAAGGGCTCCTTCTCCTGGGATGAATTGCCCAGTCAGGGTATAAGGGTCCTCAGGACTCAAGCCCCTCACGAGGGTTCAGGGACAGTTGAAGGGACTTGCATTAATCCCTCATCACCTCTTGCAGGCACGTTTTAGTGTCCTCCGGCTTTTTTTTCCCGCCTTTCCTAACAGGGGGTGGGAGGGGAGAATCCAATATCGGGACGTTAACTAACCGTGGCA
>JACVVK020000196.1:0-20000 GCA_018292915.2 Batillaria attramentaria | reverse complement strand
CATGTTCGACCTTTCCCTCAGTGTAGCCAGTGTAATGTCTTTGGTGTTTAAAAAACACAACAACAACAAAAAAACCCAAACAAACTCACGAGCTTGTAACATTTTGGCAAACAGCTCAGCACCGGACCAAACACCCCAGTTGTTACAGATCTGCTATCTATTTTGCAGTAATCGTGTCTACCATGCCCTTCAGGCAAGTTTGTCGAGTTGGAAAACTTTACAACACGACCTTTTATCTGATTCCGTGCCGCGCGGCTTCGGCGCCGGCTCACAGACAGTGTGACGAGTTTGGCGCTGAGAAACAAAACGATCTGCAGACGGAATCGAGCAGGAGAAACCTGATCAAATATTCACAGAAGCCACACCGCGGTGCCGCAGACTGCCTGTGACAGGGGCTGGGAAAGCAGGCCAGCCTGCGTCCCCACGCCCCCGGGGGTGGGAGTCGTGGCAAGTGATTGGTGCCATAAACTAATTGATCGGAATTATTGATGAAGAAGCGACAGCCGTGCATATTTGGCTCCCGCGGCGGGGACGGACGGACTCGGCTGTGCCCACTCGCTGGGCTGGCGTGGTGGCGGTGGCCTGAGGCGTTTGGTGGTGGCATGGTGATGTTGCGCTCTGTGTGTGTGTGTGTGTGCATGCTGCTTTCATTTACTGTGCAACTGCTCTCTCCTGCCTTTGCTTGTCTTCTGGCCTCGTGGAGAACATGGCAATGCGTTGTGATGGTTGAATAATGGGGCGGCGTTTTGTTCAAAACGTATTCGAATTGATCGATTGGTTGAGTTGCAGCTTGTTTTTTTAAAACTTTTTTGGTGTTTTGTTTTAACAATGACGACGTCGAAGGCAAAGACCTCACTTGAAAAATAAAAGTGTATTTAATCTTGGATCGTTTGGTGGTTGGCGGACTTTTGAACCACTTAAGGGTGTATCAATGACGGTGGCATGGAGGACTACTGCAGCTAGCCTACAATTTCTCCTCTCAGCTGGGAATCGAACTCACGACCCGAGCATTTCACCTCCCAACTCTGTACCAGTCTGGCTATTCCTCTTGCCCCCGAAATGATAGGATAACCTCGAAGTTACTTTTTTTTATTTTTTATTTTTTTTTACAAAGAATATTACTGAAACTTAATTGAAAAATACAGGGTTTTATTTCAGCACACCGGAAAGTAGATGTATACATGTTTGAATGTACAGCAAATGGAACCAGCATGGGCCTATTTCACCAGATAATCTTTCTTCCAGTTTCATTTCAATCAGTTAAAAAAAAAAAGTTAATTTAGCCATTTTTATGACAGATCAATATATGTACTCTTTGCAGTCGCCATCCATATTTTGCGCACCCCACACCCGGTGAACCCTGATTAATGCGCCAGCGCGCGCGGCGCATTGATTTGTAAATAATAAGTTCGATCAGAATACTCGCTCCTTTTCTATTTCTCTGTCTTCCTTCTCTTTTTTTGTGTGTGAGAAGTTCAAAGCCACGGCATTGTGTCAATAGACAGGGGTACCCTTAGTAATCTGGCCTTCCCTGAACCACTCGCAGTATTACAGATCTTTATCTCGCACGCACGCGCGCGTGTGCACAGTGGGGTGGCATCGAGCGAGGGGAGGGGAACAAACTCTTCCCACAATGCATTATTAATGCGCGAAGCGGCCCATCTGCCGCGCGGAGCTTGCTGGGATATGACCATGGGGACATCCGTGATTGTGGCGGGGTGTTTTATTTTCCCCTCAAGTTCAAAGTCGTAACGACTTTTTGTCTCACAGTTCGTGAGAACTTGGCGGATGAAGGGTGGTTGGGGGTGGTTAATCGGGGAAAGTAATAAATACTTGGTCTTGTAAAAACTCTACAAACAACAACAACAACAACAGGAACTTGACAACAATCATAATTAGCCGGATACTAAGAAATGAATTTGTGACTAGTTTGCGCATGGTGGTGGTGGTGGTGGTGGTGGTGGTTGGGGGTGGGGGGTGGGGGGTGTGACAGCGAGTAAGTGGAATGATTGAAATTTCCAAACATTTCCTCGAGGAGAAAGTGCCAGATACAAAGACTTTTGTGTCTTTTGTAATGGTTCAGCTTTTAGCGTAATTCATTTTTTTCTCTTCACGTGACACGTGCGAATTTGTAAACGAGTAAACTGGAACTGTTTCATTTAACTGAATGCTATACAACACATCATTCACAACTGTACTATACACTACGTGGAGTGTTTCCACATTCGTTTAGGCTGAAGCTAACCTTTATTAGTGAATTTGGCTCTTTATTATTTTTCTTTTTTAATTGTAAAGGTCAACAGCATTGCTAATGTCACTGACTTTTTGATTGTCAGGCCTGATAATGCCGATCGCCCCCTCATGTGCTGACGTTTTTTTTTTTTGTTTTGTTTTTTTTACGTGACGTGTACGGCTTTGGCGTGACATTTGCTGGACTAAGTATAAGGTCAGGATGCTCCGACCTGTGACTCGACTGACATTTGTCGTTTGTGTTTTTTAGGGAAATCAAATCACTTTTAATTTGGTGCCGTCTCAGGTTTGACACAACATTGAAAACATTATACTGTTCGCCCTGAATCCATGGTGCGTGTGTGTGTGTGTGTGTGTGTGTGTGTGTGTGTGTGTGTGTGTGTGTGTGTGTGTGTGTGTGTGTGTTTAGTGACAGCTGGCGTCACCTACAACACACGCTGTCATCTCAACACTACAGAACTATTATTCCTAATGATTCGAGCAGGCGGGTGGGGGTAGGAAACACACAAACACAGTGTCCGCACTTATTTATCGAGCTGTACTCGAATACGTGCTTTGCCTCCTAAATTTCAAGCTGTTGAAACTTTGCGTGCTACACTGACTCTCAAACGCGTTGTACAGCCCCCCCCCTCTCCCCCCACCTCCCTTCTGCCTCCTCCCTCCACACAAACAACATCTGCCGCAGCGATATTAGCATCTGAGTGACGTCCTGTACTCAGCATCCACCCCATCAGCAGCGGCCCCACCCGACAGTACCCTTATTACGCATCGATTCCCATCTTTCCTGCCTTTTGTTCCCCCTGCCAGCTAACGGCCTTCAAAAAAACACTGCCAATTGCCTGCAATGTGCGGCAGCGCGCTCGGCTCGAGTACGTACAATGAGCAGGGCTCCGGCCCGAGAGCTTTGTATGGAACGAGGGTTATTTGCATGAAAATCTCCGGCTTGTATCGACTAGGGGAAGTGTTTCAGGATGGGTTGGAAAAACGAACGGAGGAAATCGGGTGGGTCGCGGGGGGGGGGGGGGGGAGAAGGGAGAGAGTAGGGAAGGATCAGAGTATGATTTTCATTAGAATCGTGACGTGCTTTTTACTTTTATATGATCAGAATCATGTTGAAGGTTGTGCAAACTATTTGAGGAAAGTGCTACGATGAAATTATCGGACTTGGTTTGAGATCTAAAATACATCAACCCTGGTCTTCACACTTAGTTCGGTAAATTAAAAAAACAACAAACAAACCAAAACAACAAACAAACAAAACAAACGAACCAACCAACCAAACAAACAAACAACAACAACAACAGCAAAACTTCGAATTTAGATTTTCTTTACTTGCGCTGAAATTATCGGACTTGGTTTGAGATCCAAAATACATCAACGCTGGTCCTCACACTTGGTTCGACCAGTTAAAAAAAAAAAAAGACAAAACTTTGAATTTAGATTTTCTTTGATTCAGCACCGGCCAAGGACAGAGGACATTACCTGCCATTTCAACATAAGTAGGCTGTGGACTTGATGAACTGTCTTGAGTTTCACGAAACTGAACTTGGCTTGAGAGGAAAAAATACCACCGGAGTTTTTGGCTTTAAGCCGGCGAACTTGTCGCTTTAATTAAATAAAAATGAACGGCAGTATGTCTGTTCTTATTTATTTCATTTCAGTTCAAAATACTTTTGTATCACACGTCGGGTGATGAAGGTTAAAAAAAACACGTTTTTAAAACTCAAACCATGAAAATGAATTAGGGTGGGTGGGTGGGTAGGGTGGGTGGGGGTGTTTGGGGTTTAACGTCTTTTTCCACCACATATGGGTGATATCAAAGACAGGGCAACGACGAAAAAGCCAGCACAAATATTTGGCCCCAGCCGGGATACGAACTCACGACCCGAGCATTAGAAGTCCAACGCTTTACCATTCGGTCAACCCGGCTCCCCCATGAAAATGAACTAGAATAAAAGAGAAGCTGCTTGGCGACAATGCCAGGTTTATGGCCTGTTCAGATTACGAAAACGGAACTAACCATTGAAAAAAAAGAAAAAAAAAAGAAAAAAAAGAAAGAAAGAAGAAAAAAAAAAAAAACTTGGTCGGGAGAAAGTTCATACCGTGTATAACGAAACCTCCGGCATTGTGATACTCAAACCACTAAAAATGAAATTTGGTAGGAAAAAGTTAATATAACGAAGCCGTCGGCTTGACTGCCCACCTGAGGGATGGTGGGCGCGACACGGCCGACACTGACGGCTTTTTACACCTGCGTCAAGTTACCGGCAGTGACGCTGCGTCCTGCGTTTCCCTTGGTAACCTGACCGTCCTCGGAGACCCGGCACGTGCATCCCGTTGCAGCGAAACTTCATTTAGATCATGTGAGGTTTTATTCTCCAGTCTGGTTTCTTTATTACGCGTCTTTCCTTTTTTTTGTGTTTCGTTTTGTTCAAGAGATCACGGGGTGTAGTGAAAGTGGACGCGAGTGTTTCCAGTGCTACTATGGCTACACTGACAGTTTACGGGGCATGTAGCAACAACTACGTTAAATATACTTTATAGTACACCGTTTTTTTGTCCCTTTTAAAATTTGTATGCTGAGTAAAAGCTGGGGCGTTTTGGAAATAAGTTTCATACTTTCACAGCGACGACCTACGGAAGACGGAGCAGTTCATCACCATGTCGGGACTGCGAATTTGACGGCCAGATGGAACGCAGAAGAAGAAGAAGATACGAGGTAATAGTAAAATTAGGGAAATTTGAGTCTGGTTTGTGGACTGTTTATATATATATATATTCATGCGCGGCTGGCCTAAGAGCCAGCAGACGACAGAGGAATGAGGGGGTATGTGGTCGCTGCTAACATTTGAAAAAAAAAAAAAAAACCCGGAATATTAGAATTAGTTGAAATTTACTCTACGCATGAGTCTTTTGCTGCTGGATTTTTTTGTTTTGTTTTTGTTTTGGGTGAATTTTAAAGCATTTCTAGGGTGCCATACGCAACGTTATGTTTAATAGATATATAGCGTTTCTTGAAATCTCCGTCCGTGTCCCCGTACCCTGTTACGTCTGAGATATATGAGCATGCGCACATGTCTGCGTTGTAGCACAGCGACTGCCGAAGTCTTGTTGATAGACGATCCCTTTCTCTCACGGCGACAGTCCGTTGGAAACACTCGGTGCTACTCAGGTGAAACACTCACTGACTCAGTGCTAGTGTTTGGAAGCACTCTCTCCTGGCGGTACTACTGACTTTTGAATCGAGGTAGCACCGAAAATACTCGCGTCAATTTTGATCACACCCCGTGCTTACTTTTTTTTTTTTTTTTTTTTTTCTCTTGAAAGAGATAGGAGATTGTAAAAGGTCGATGTCGTGAGCGATGTATCGGCGGATGGCCGTGTGACTGGACCTTTTTGACAGCGGGTGGGGTCAGGTTTCTGATTTATTCCCCGCGCTAAGCCCGGTGATACGGTCTCTGCCGAATGTGATTCCCGTCAACGTTTATCGATTAGTTAACGTTACTTTGATTTAATTTGCCCGTTTATATAAGACAGACACTGTTTCTTTCCGTTGTTGTTTTAAAGGGTGGATGGTGGTGGTGGTGGTGGTGGGGGGGGGGGAGGGGGGGGGGGGTAGGGGCGGGGGGAGGAGAGGGAGGCAGAGGAGGAGCTGGGATGCATTACAGATTTTCGACCGTTGGAGTAATTTCTCTCCGGATATTGCGACTTCTCACTCTAATTTAGTCTAAACAGGCTCAGATTTCCTGCGCGACAAAAAAAATAAATAGAAGTTGAAAGTTACAAGTAAAGCCACAACCCATCTAGACTCTCTCTCTCTCTCTCTCTCTCTCTCTCAGGATGCAGGAGGGTTTTGCTTTTTTGTTTTTTCTCCCGATTGATTGTTTCGAATGAATTTTTAAAAAAAAAAAATGTGTTTTAGTGGAATATTTCGGAGTAACATAGTACAATTGTTTTCGCCAGGAAGTCTCTTTTGACCTTGGCAATCGGTGTTGATACCATACAGACTGATAACATGTAAGTTTGATTTAGCACACACGTCCATGTTTACGGTACTGTCTGTGAGGCTGCAGGCTGGACGCGTGCTGTGTTCACATTCGCAGACACAAAACTCCATTGACCTGTGCTCATTAGCAGCCAATTTGTCCCAATTCCTCTGTTGTTCCCGAAGCCCATCTGCTCCCACAGGTAACTGCGAGGAGGAGGTTGGGGGGGGGGAGGGTGATACGGGTATTGTGAGCAACAGGCACAATTATCACCTGAATGGGGAACGCACCTGGACCCAAGTCCAGTGGAATGGCGGCTGGATTGGACAGGAGACCTCCAGGCAAATCTTGAATGAGAGAGAGTATGGGAGGTCTGTGGTGTTCACTTCGAACCCGTCTGGCGTAGTTTCTTATCCAGATGTTTCGTATTTGTGCCAGTCCAATCACCCTTTTATTACCCTAACGGCGCAAAGTAAAGTATTTGGAATTGAACTGACTTAAGGTCTGTACTGTAAATTTATAATTATGGCATTCCCAAAGTGGCAAGCACACGCGTCCAGGCATTCAGACCAAATGACTTAAATCGAATACACCCATATTGGTTAAGAGATTTACCCTTTTTTCTGGAGGGAATAATTTAGTTGTTTGTGGTCGACTCAACCAAGTCGTGTGAATCTTAAAAGACAGCTGTCATGAATGTCACGTAGCTGAGTGTCTCTCTCTCTCTCTCTCTCTCTCTCTCTCTCTCTCTCTCTCAGTCACAAGGTCGTCGATCACCCTTACAGTGCCAAAGTTAATTTTTGCACAGTTCTTTGTTTCAGTGCCCCAGTCTTTGAAACCACCCACCCCTCCAGGCGGGGAGAGGACGTTAACCCTCGAACCACCCACCCCTATAGGCAGGGGAGAGGACGTTAAACCTCGAAACACCCACCCCTCCAGGCAGGGGAGGAGGACGTTAAACCTCGAAACACCCACCCCTCCAGGCGGGGAGAGGACGTTAAACCTCGAAACACCCACCCCTCCAGGCAGGAGAGAGGACGTTAAACCTCGAAACACTCACCCTTTTAGGCGGGGAGAGGACGTTAAGCCACGAAACACTCACCCTTTTAGGCGGGGAGAGGACGTTAAACCTCGAAACACTCACCCTTTTAGGCGGGGAGAGGACGTTAAACCTCGAAACACTCACCCTTTTAGGCGGGGAGAGGACGTTAAGCCACGAAACACTCACCCTTTTAGGCGGGGAGAGGACGTTAAACCTCGAAACACTCACCCTTTTAGGCGGGGAGTGGACGTTAAACCTCGAAACACCCACCCGCCCACTTGACACTGTCACCTGTCCATGGGCATTGTAGCATAAATGGCCACCTCGCTCAGGAGGTGCTTTTCACGATGGACACAAGTGACAGTCCAGCCCATTCTAGCAGCGCTGTAAAGAGTACACTGCTTCGTAGACCACAATACGTCTGGCTCGGTTCCTGTGCTTTTAGTGTCCAGTTTCCGTGGGCGTTTTATTCCTTGCGCCCCCCCCCCCCCCCCTTAGCCAAAAGGTGCGGACAATGACACCACCACAAGAGGGGAAAGGTCAGATTCGGCCTTTGACCCTTCTAATTCTTCTACGTCTCTCAGTCTGTCTGTCTCTCTCTCTCTCTCCCAGGACTTTGTATCCTCTCTCTCTCTCTCTGTTTTTCCAAGGACTCCTCGTATCCTCTCGCTCTGTCGTTCTGTCACTCTCTGTCTGTCTATCTGTCTCTCTTCTTTTGAGTCCTCAGACGCCCAAAGAGCGTAGTAACGACCCCCTTTTCGTATGTCCAATTTGCGAGCAGAGAAAAGGCAAGGTCAGAAGGTTGATTCTACAGGAACCCGTACGCCGAAAGGTGTGGAAGTCAAAAGGATGGATAATCGTTTCACTCGTTCGTGGGGATGAATCGGGAGAGGATGTGGGGAAAACTGCTGAGTGGCGAGGAGGAGTGTGGGGGTTACTTTATGTTGGTTTTACTGGTGTCGCATAACTGACGGGCTTGTCGGTGTGAGGGAGTGGGTGTCAGGATTTCACGGAGAGCAGATGGTCGAATGGTGTAGGGTTGACCGCTGGTCACGGAAAAACTTTCACTGTTCCTGGCACTTATTTTATTAGTGTTATGCGAGGGACGTGTGTAGGTGGCGTCATAAAAGAGGGCACCTGCTTCCGCAGAACAGGGGAGCCGCGATGGCACAACTGTTGTAGACTGACCCGGCGTCGGACTGTTTAGTGAGTTCGGTTCCTGGCTGGTTGTAAAAAAAAAAAATAAAAAAAAATGCGATTGATTCTTTCTCTGTCGCTGCCCCCGTCTTTGTTGTCACCGATACATGGTAGGAAAAGGCCAAAATCACCAAACTGAACAGATTTTAGTCTAATAAAATATCATCATCAACAACAACAACAACGAAACACCCATAGCATAAAGCAAACGGGCAGTCGTGGCTTTGCCCCGTCGTCACTTCCTCCTTTTGGACCATGGACTATTTTAAGTGCATGGAGACCTGTGAAAAGTGTGTTTTAAATATGGTGTGATTGCGCTCTTGCACACACTCTCAAGGAAGTGACAGTAGCTTTAAGTTTCTCTCCTTGCCCACGTGACTGGCAAGACGTGATCACATTTTAACTGCCTAAAATCCACTCTTTGAAACCCGGCAATAACGTTTAATAATTTCAGAGGAAAATTTTCCCACGACATTCCACCAAACGGCTTGATTAGGAGACAGTGACCTTGACCTTTAGCACAGTAACGTGGTCGAAAACTCCATTCCCAGCAACACTCCAACAACCTCCCACTCCACCCTACCCCCAACCCCTCCCTCCCCCTTTTCATTTAAGATTTCTGCGGAAATCGGTCTTCCCCCATCCTTGATGAGGGGCTCGTGCATGTGCACAGTAATCAGGTTCTCGGCACGTGCATCACACTAACATTTACACAGACGACCCCATTCGGCCCCTGGTCCCACTGTCATCTCTGCGCGGCTGTCCCCTTCATTTTGCTGACGCCAAATCGTGCAAATTATGTTATGCGAGTGGGGGGAAACTCAATTGCAGTAATTGGCGTAGGAGACGCGACACAATTTGATCAGGGAAGGGATTAAGTTAGCTTATGTGATTATTGCAGATATTGAAGAGGGATTTGGAAAGGGATGTGGCGGTGGTGGTGGGTGGGGCGGAGATGGAGAGAGGTGTTGCAATGGAGGGGGGTGGTTTCTTCAGTTTTGAACGATGTGTTTAAAACTAATTCCCCAAAAGAAACAAACAACAGTAACAATAGCAACAACATTAACAACGAAAGCAAAACTCAAGCCACACACACACACACACACACACACACACACACACACACACACACACACACACACACACACACACACACACACACACACACACACACACACACACACACACACACACACACACACACACACACACACACACACACACACACCACACACACACACACCACACACACACCACACACACACACACACACCACACACACACACACCACACACACCACACACACACACCACACACACACACACACACACACACACACACACACACACCACACACACACACACACACACACACACACACACACACACACACACACACACACACACACACACACACACACACACACACACACACACACACACACCACACACACACACACACACACACACACACACCACACACACACACACACACACACACACACACACACACACACACACACACACACACACACACACACACACACACACACACCACACACACACACACACACACACACACACACACACACACCACACACACACACACACACACACACACACACACACACACACACACACACCACACACACACACACACACACACACACACACACCACACACACACACACACACACACACACACCACACACACACACACACACACACACACCACACACACACACACACACACACACACACACCACACACACACACACACACACACACACACACACACACAGATAAAACAACACAAAACCGTAAAAAAAAAAAAACCCTATACAACGCAATCCGCCCTGATAGGCTTTATCATTCATATTGAATTTAGAAAAAAAGAGTTTTTTTGTTTTTATTTGTTTTTGTCGCGCACATGTCCACAATCTTCCCTCGTCCTCACTGACGCCACATGGCTGAGGTGTGTGTGTGTGTGTGTGTGTGTGTGTGTGTGTGTGTGTGTGTGTGTGTGTGTGTGTGTGTGTGTGTGTGTGTGTGTGTGTGTGTGTGTGTGCGTGCGTGCGTGCGTGCGTGCGCGCACAATAGTAAAGGCACACGTGTGTGATGTTTTCCCACGTTTTTGTGTTTGTAACAAGCAGACAGCTGTTCGTCAGCACGTTATTGTTATTGTTGCATTTTCCATGCAGTATCTTCCCGTAACGTATCAGATTTCAAGCAACGTATGGCGGGCGCACGCACGCACGCACGCGCGCACGCACGCACGCACACACACACACACACACACACACACACACACACACACACACACACACACACACACACACACACACACACACACACACACACACACACACACACACACACACACACACACACACACACACGCACACACACACGCACGCACGAGTTCTTTCGCTCCGATCCAGCCCAACCCCCTTTGACTTTCTCGTCCCTGGGAAAGTTTTTCTTGCACTAAGATAACACCAGCTAGGTTTCATTTAATTATCGTGTGCTTGGTCTAAACGGGCAGCTGTTCCTTCTCTGAGTTAGCGGTACTTATGTAGCTAGTCTAAGCCCACGTTTTTTAGGTGAGGCCTTCATAATCTGTCCTCCACCCCCTACCTCACTGCGGTATGATGGTACGTACATACGTTCACTGGATTTTTTTTTTTTTTTTGGGGGGGGGGGGGGGGGGATGGGTGGTGAGAGGGTGGAGGTTCGTAGAGGGTGGTATGTGGTTATAATGTCTGCCTAGACGTATTTTGTTTTATTTTTTATTTTTTTGCTGTCCATGATTTTATATATTTTTTGTTGTTGTCTTTTTGATCAGTGTGTTTTATCTTTCAGTGGTCGTTTTAGAATCTCAGTGTGATTAGAACGAATGGACTGGCGTTGTCAGGTTGAGTCGGTAAAAGAACCCGGATGACACTCTGTCTATCAGTTTCTTCACCCAAGTCGTCATGTTCATGACAGTATGCGAGAAGGGCTGCACAGTCATAATCATGCATATCTGAGGATTTGGTTTTGGTTTTCGTTTGCATTCTAGTGTGATATAGTGTGTCTTTCTTCACAGTTTACCTCTTGTGAGGTGTACTCCTGATGTTGTTGTCTTTTGTATCACAACCGGTAGATCTATACAATACATCAACAACACCAACAACACAAAACACACACACACACACACACACACACACACACACACACACACACACACACACACACAGACACACACACACACACACACACACACACACACACACACACACACACACACACACACACACACACACACACACAGAGACACACACACACACACACACACACACACACACACCACACACACACACACACAGCAGAACAGCAAAAAGAAGAAAAGACTCCACTACCCTACCAAAGCAACAACAGCAACAAAACAAAACAACAACAACAACAACAACAAAAAACCCGAAACTAAAACCAAGAGACAAAACAACAATAAACAAACACCCTCCCCCACCCCCACCCATACACACACCCACACCCAGAAACAACATACACATATAATAAACATATAATTATATACAAAGACATGCACTGTCCCCTCCCACCTCCCCCCTAAAAAAAAAAGGGGGGGGGGTGGGAAAAAAAGGAAAAAGAAATGGAAAAAAAAGCGACTTTTAAGTTTTAGTACCACCCACTACATTTGGCGTTGCATACTTTACCCTCAGTTCATTCACATCCCCTTGGAACCGGTTAGCGGTGCTTGGAAGAATCCTTTGAAGTGAATGGGGTCAGACGTTGAGGGGTGAGGACACGGCTCAGTATTTGATGTTAAAACTGGGTTTTAATGGGAATGACAGCGGGGGAAGGCCGTCTGCTTTGGGCATTAATGTTGATATGTTTTACCCACATTTCCTGGCCTAGCAGTTGTTGGAGTGAGGGGGGGGGGGGAGTGTCGGACGGAGAGGGTTAGGGTGAGGTAGTGTGTGTACATGTGTGTGTGTGTGTGTGTGTGTGGGGGGGGGGGGGGTTAAGGGAAGGGGCTAGGGGGAAAAAAAAAGAGTCAGCATTTCACATGGTGGCTTACGGTTTACGGTATGCCCTTAACGAGAATCACAATTATGGGAGAGGTTTGAGTTTTGGTAGGAATGCCTTTTTAACAGGACCCATCTGCAGTATGGAGGGTTTTTTTTTTTTTGGGGGGGGGGGGGGAAGAGTGTGTGTGTGTGTGTGTGTGTGTGTGTGTGTGTGTGTGTGTGTGTGTGTGTGTGTGTGTGTGTGAGGTTTGTGATGTCTTTGATTTAAAAATGGTTAACTGAACCACTCAAAACATCATTTATTTCTAATCAAAATGCCAGTTACGTTTATTTTATGTCTGTGAAACGTTCATTTTCAACACCGGAAATGCACTTCAAGTTTGCTGTCACTAACTTGCAGTAAACCTCTCTTGTTTGAGACCGTTTTCGAAGCGATTTTTGTTGTTGTTGTTGTCATGGAGGCTTCTACCTCTCTAGTTTTGGTGTTGCGACGTTGAACTTAAGCAAAATGAATCGCTGAAGTGTTTGCTGTGTAGTTCATACAGTTGTAATTTCCCACAGTTCTCACTGCAGTTGAATGTCTAACAGCTTTGACGGGTAGCAGTGAAACCTGCTTGTTGGGCCCGCTTGTCACGAAGACAACGAATCCAATTAGAATTACTAGGACGTCTCGTTCAAATAACAATTTTCTCGAGTCTTCCATAAATCTTGATATTGTGCACTTTCTTTGTAACGATAACTGACAAACAATACAAAACCATACAGCCAGCAGTTTCTGCCGAAGCCTTTCTCAACGTCATGAACAAATCAACGGGGGGAGGGGGGGGGACTCAAATTTATTCGTTCTTCTCAAGATTATAAATTATTGTTATTAATGTCACCGGCCTGAATCCAGCTGATGCGTGCTAGATTTTTTGTTTGATTTGTTTAAAGTGTTCGAGTACAGACAGACATTCGTCTGATATATATATATGTAAGTACTGAGTGACATTATAAGTCCAAGAACAAACACACTGAGATTTTCAGTAAATGTACACACGTGGGTCGTGGCACCGACTCACACTGTCCAAAGATAATAGCCGTACGGCAACTGTTTGCTGCGACTCTGTTGTTGAGCTTGAGAGTTTTAACGTCCCTTCCTCTAACAATAAAGAAATCTTTGGGACAGATGCGACTCCGGCTCAGTACCATCGGGTTTCACTACGTTTACCCTCTGCATTGACCCGAAATCGACTAGCCGAGACCTGCGCCGAGACAAGAGATACCTAAGAAGGAAAAGACACAAATACTCGGTGACAAGGAAAGTGGACAGTTCTGAACAACTTTGTGGTCAACGTGCAATCTCACAGTGTGTACAGAAGCGGTGAGTTTTGTCGCATTCAACAGCACAGGACCTTTTCAGCCTGTTTCAGAGATTATTGCCTGCATGAGTTGTCTCCCTTGCCGCAGCAAACACGCAGTTTTCGTGGCAGAGCACAAAGTTGCCGCGAAAAATGCATGCATGCTGCGGTTCTGTGTATGCACGGGGGACAACTCACGCAGGCAATGACCTCTAAAAATACCACGTTGACCACAAAGTTGTTCAGAACTGTTCACTTTCCCTGTCACCGAGCATTTTTGTTTTTTTCCTTCTTAGGTATCACTTGTCTCGGCGCAGGTCTCGTCTAGCCGGGGGAGCCGGGGTGGCCGAATGGTAGAGCGTTGGACTACCAGTGCTCGGGTCGTGAGTTCGAATCCCGCCGGCTGGGGCCAAATATTTGTGCTGGCCTTTTTTCTCGTTGCCCCGTCTTTGATATCACCCTTATGTGGTGGAAAAGGACGTTAAACTCCCAAACACCCACCCACCTCGTCTAGCCGATTTCGGGTCGGTGCAGTGGGTAAACGTAGTGAAACACCATGGTTCAGAGTTGATGCGACTCCGCATCGCGTGGTTGATATTTGTACGGGTTTAGGAGGCCGCGGAAATATATTTCATTGAGACTACTAGGCCCACTTGACAAAGGAGTGGTTTTCAGAGTTCGTACCGACTGACACAGTGACACCTATCTGTTTGTTCGATACCCAGGCATTAAAGGATTGTTGTGTCTACGCTTTGATCCCCTGCGCGTGTGACTGACTGATCAAACATCAAAAGTAATCGAGTCAGGAGCCCAGCGGGTGTCTGAATGGAACCCCGGTATGCGTGCCAGAAACGTTTAACAGGATACACAGTGATTTTTGAGTTTCAAAAGGCTGACAGCCGAGGAAACAAACTGGGCCGCCGTGATTCCGGTTTATTTGAGAAGCTTTGGTCTGATTCAGTTAATTGTTTATGGCAGGATCGCTCGCTCAGCCGATGGAGGGGAAGCGTGAGGAATGCAGCAAGTTCAGCCCTTTAACGACGGCGTTTTCCTGTGGATCCTGAATCACAGTTCGAATCTCTCTGTGGGCAGGGGTATAGCTGGGGATTTTTTGTTGACAAGTCGAGTCAAAAATTCACGTGCGGACACGTTTACAGTGCTTCGCGTTCACACACACACACACACACACACACACACACACACACACACACACACACACACACACACATCTATCTATAGATTACATGTCAGGCGTGCACGTTAAAGATCCCATTGAGGCATGTTCCTGTAGATCCTGGATCACAGTTCGAATCCCTTTGTGGCCAGGGATATAGCTGGGGAATTTTCGCTGACAAATCGAGTCAAAAATCACCCAGTACAAGGAAATGCCACAGTTTCTTGTTCGTTTGATATCACTCGCGCACCTGACAAACAGGAAAGTTTGGCATCGTAATTGAGACATCAACACGTTGTCCACTGACTGTACCAAGCACAGCCGTCACCGTTTTAATCACGCCGATCAACCTCTCTAGCCGTAAACGTAGCAACACCGTGCAGGTGGGCCGAACTCTAGGTGGAAAAGCAAACGACAGTCATTCATAAATCGAGGGCATTACCTAGACAAATGTGCCTCAACTATTTCCTGTCTTACCAGGGGGGCGGGCGCTCGCTGTAAGCCACTCGGTCAACACTCGGTTGGCGATAATCAAGACAGGTTTTCGCACTGTCCCGTCACCTGTCCACACGCACGTTGGTATGTGTGTCCCTGTGTTTGGATCTCCAGCGCGGAGAGAGAGAGAGAGAGGGAGAGCCAGGGGCTAGCGGCCGAGGTGGTTAGAGCGGTGGGCTGTTAGTGTTCGGGGTCGTAGGTTCGATTCTGAGCGGGGGTCCAAAATTTCATTCCATCCCCCAAATTTGTCCTTGTGATTTGTTTTTGATATTTTTTTTTTTTTATCTCGGCCGTCAAGCTGGGATGTTGTATTTGTGTGTCCAGCATGGATGGACGGAGGAGAGGCGGGGACAGCCGGGCCGGCGTAGTAAGGTTTTGATCTGTAAATGCTCAGGGTTGTGAGTTCGATTCCCGTGGCTGCTTGCATGGTGGGTGTCTCTCCACGACGAGGTGTCTGGAGGCAGTCGATTCCTGACTTGGCGCACAGCATTGGTCCTTTCCGTTTATTTTATTTTATTTATTTTTTTGGTTGTCCTGTCCTTGCAGTTGCAACTGTAGTATCAATGGATGTTTTTGATGGGACATTGCGACTGTTAATATTAAGGAGGCGATGGAGTGTAGTGGCAATGCTGGAGGCGGAAAGGTCAGTACGGAGATGTGGGACGGGGAAGAGTGAGAGGACACTGCAATGTTGCCATCTATTGCCTAACACACACACACACACACACACACACACACACACACACACACACACACACACACACACACACCCCACTTTCCTTCACCTTAGTTTTCAGCCCCTGCACCGGATTGCCCGAGCACGAGGTGAGCCGTGATGGCTCAGAGGTACTGCATAGTCCTTCTCGAAGAGCCGACTTCAGTCTGCCCTCTTTAGACAACAAACCTGAGTGTAATATTTTGCTTCACTGCGTAAAAACCATCCGTCTCCGGCAAGACAAATGACCGATACAGAGAACGGAAATCATGAAATACCTTCATACCATCAGCGTAGTGTAGGTAGACTAAGACACCTACATCCAACTCTTTTCGCTGAGTAAGCTGCAACGCGGAATGGTGGGAAATTCCAGTACAAATACAACTAACACTCAAGACACAATAATGTGGGCGTTGTTAGCTCTCCCCAGAGTGCCTGTAATCCGTGGGGTTTATTGCATTTTCCGCACAGGTGCCGTTGTCGCCGATTTATACGGCGCGATACATCTAGTGATCTATAAAGGAACGAGGGGGCCTGCGGGGCTAGCTGAGGACAAAATAAGTGGGTCGCTGTGAGAGCGATGAAACTAAGAGGATCCATATTTTACAGTAGGTTTGTTTCTGTCCTTCAGTTTAGTTTTTGTAGTCCCACGCGCGTGCGTGTGTGTGTGTGTGTGTGTGTGCGCGCGCGCGCGCGCGCGCGCGTGTGTGTGTGTGTAAGTAGTAACTATCTTCGCCCCCCCCCCCCCCGCTCCCCGGGGAGACGGGATGGCCGAATGTAGAGCGGTTGAACTTCCAGTGCTCAGGTCGTGAGTTCGAATCCCGGCTGGGGCCAAATATTTGTGTTGGCTTTTTCATCGTTGCCCCGCCTTTTATGTGACCTGTATATGGTGGAAAACAACGTTAAACCCCCAAAACAACCACCCACCCACACCCGTCCTTTCGGGATATGCGGGTCCTAGGGCAAGCGCGTTGTCGCTGTGCAGCGCCACCCAGTCGTGTGTGTGTGTGTGTGTGTGTGTGTGTGTGTGGTGTGTGTGTGTGTGTGTTAAAGGAAAATGGGTCTTTAAAAACACACACAAAAAAACGAAGAGTAGACGGTGGTGGTGCTGGCAGACGAAAGTTGATTAGCGTGACTCTGTGCCATGTAGGTGAGATTGACACTTGCTTGTCACGTCCTGGGCAGCGAGCACAGTCCACGTGCCGTGTCAACCGGCGCGCCGACCACCTGTCCAGCAATATTCAGATTACGCATGCACAAGGCCGGCTGATCCGGGCGACGGGCGATGTACGCGGCGGATAAGGTTCGGCGGATCCGGACGACGTTCTGTCCGAGTATCACGTGCCGGACCCTCTGCATCGCATTACGTCCAGCAGTGTCAAGCACAACACCTCCATAGTGGGCCTTGAAATCGATAAACTTGAACACCCCCACACCCGTTTCCAGTTTACACACACACACACACACACACACACACACACACACACACACACACACACACACCACACACACACACACACACACACACACAGTATTTGCAGCATAAATTACCAAATATGGGACATGAATGTATTGAAATTGAGGAAAAGACGCAACCATTACAAAAGTGGGGGATGGGATGTTTCGGGAGGGGGACGAAGCTTGTGTCAACTCAGGCAGTAAGGGATTCTTATGTGAAAACACAGGTAATTTTATGTTTTAACCTCTTAAAACACATTTAATTTTGATTAGCTGTGTACACCCACTTCTCGTGAGGCCTAGGGATTTGAATTCACTCAGGTTCAGCTACAACAGGCCAGCGCAACAATAAATTCATTGATCAAGTTTAGCGACCGTCTGAAGGGTGGCACTGTGACACTGACAGTAACACGCGTGCTAGGATTTAAACTGAGTTAGCACCGTCACCGAGTTGCTCAACAACTATGTCGAGTAAACAAACTGTACACGAGGAAACCGATCGTAGTGTTGCACAGCAGGGGCGTGGCTCAGGTTGTACGTTTCATTAGCATGACAGAGCGACACTCTTGTTACTTCAACGAGAGGAAGCTGCGCGGCATCAGTGTTAAATTTCGTCACCGGGGACCGGTGTGTAACAAGCAAAAATACACAACCTACTAGCGAGAAGGCACCCCCGATGCTTTTTTGTGCGTACGCAGGAACGGCGTCTGGAAACTTCCTCGCGTGCAGTGAAAAGCGTTGATTTCGCGTGACTGTGGAAATTGAACACACACACACACACCACACACACACACACACACACACACACACACACACACACACACACAACCACCACCACCACCACCACCACCAGGAACGCTTAAAACTTTTGCGTACGCAAGAAGTGTTCTGTCACCTCTGCGTACGCAAAAAGTACCCCAGGTCAGTCAACCCTGCGTACGGAATGAGTGCTTCAGGTCATTATTGCGTACGCGAAAGGTCCGCCGGAGTCACCGTTTCTCACGAGGCAGTTAATTTGGCTCATTACACGGGACACGTGCGCGACAAACGCGTGGCATGACGCTGTGGGTGTAGAAAAACTAGGAAAAAATGTCCCCCTCACGCCGCCTCGTGAATTGGTTTCCTAGCTTGACACTGATTTAGAGCTGACACAGGGCGAAAAACACCACGATAACGACACGAGCAGGCTCAAGAAACAGCTGCGTATGTTCCTCATAATCAGTCTGTGTTTTCCTGTGCCAGTGTCTAGACTTGTCGTCCTCGGGCTCAACTTTCAACTTCTTCAACTTTTCCCCCGCAAGCTGCCATCCCTCCTTAACGTAGACCTCGAACTCTTCTGGTTTCACTTTCAGATTATGTGTTGTATTATCGCATCCTACTTTTCCTAACATGTTTTGGAACGTTACTGGACCCTTCCCCACCCCTCCCTCCCTAAAAACTCAGACATTGCACTTTATGCGCCAAAAGCAAGTTGCGTAGACAGTGTGGATGTGAAAAGTTTTACGACCAGTCTGTCAGGCTTTTCAATGTTTTACCGACATTCGTTCATTATGTTGGAAATTAGCGTGGTCCCAAGAGAAAGTTTTGCGTGCTGTCATGAGGCGATAACTTTTCATCGCGCGCGCGCGCGCGCGCGTGTGTGTGTGTGTGTGTGTGTGTGTGTGTGTGTGTGTGTGTGTGTGTGTGTGTGTGTGAAAATATACAACTAATGGATAAATACCTAGGCTGTGTTTGTGTTACGTTTTGCTCTTGCGTTTAACTTGAGCAGGTTATAAGACATCCGGGAACACTTAGCATCTACATGCGAAACGACAGTGATTCCGTGTTGATAGACCGTGTACTACAGGCGTGCACCGGAACGGACACTGTCGCAGTTTGTCGTGAGACAAGACATACACAACACAGGCAACGCAAACTTCTAGCCAACGCATCAGTTTTGTCACCCTACCGATGCAGCCTTGACCCGGATGGTTGGAAGTCGTTTTAACTGTCCAAACAGACCATTCCGACATGCTGACCGTCAAGCCATCGTCATTTCGCACTCACACGTCACATACTGTCACGGCGACCGTGTCCAAGCCAGCGGGTTTGTCTATTCTTGTCCACACAGCGTCTTCGGTTGTATTTTGCAATTATGTTGAACACACCAATGTTTGCTGGGCAGAGTGGAGTGTAGGGAAAGAGAAGGGGGTGGGGGGGGGAGAGATGGTGGGGGGGGGGGGGACTCATTGAAGGGGCAGTCTTTAAAAAAAAAAATATATATATATATATGTATATGTATATGTATACTCTGTAAATGTTTCTTTTTTCAGT
>JACVVK020000195.1:1045000-1109439 GCA_018292915.2 Batillaria attramentaria | reverse complement strand
TTTTCTGTTTCTTTTGTCTCAAATTCGGATTCGGAGGTGGGGATGGGTGGTGGTGGTATGATATTTGAAATGCTCGTCTTCAGCGACTTTGACACACCCATCTACCCGTTCCCCACCCCCCCCCCCCCCTCACAAGACAAAAGGCACAGCCATACTCTCTTCAAATCCGACTGAGACATTGTAGCATACGATCAATAAGTAAATGTTATAGTTATTCTTTGCCTGCTCCTGTTAAGCGTTAAAACTACGTTTCCCAGTTCTTCTCTACCTGTTCAACCTTTCACCCCCTCCCTATACTGCCTCATTTTAACCAATGAAATCCCCGTGTTCGTATTTGTAACAAGATTTTTGGAATATTCCAGGTCATGGACTCACCTGGCCTGTTCGACACCGAAAAGTCGCACGAAGAAATCTCCGCCGACATCGTCAAAGCCGTGGCTTGCACGCATCCGGGTCCTCACGCCATCCTCTACGTCATCAGGTTCGGTCGTTACACTGAAGAAGAGTTCAACGTGTACAAGAGACTGAAGGCGTTGTTTGACGACGTCCTCTCGCAGTTTATGATCGTAGTTTTCACGGGCGGGGACTCTCTGGAAAACACGGGCAAGAACATTGAAGGAGTTCTGGAGGTGCTCCCCAGGAACTGAAACAAGTGCTGAGCGAATGCAACAACAGGTACGTCGTTTTCAACAACATCGCGGACAACAAGCAACCCCAGGTCCGCACTCTCTTCCAGCAAGTCAGGCAGCTGATCGCGCAGAACCAAGGCCGTTTCTACACGTGCCCCAAGTACACAGAAGTCGGGGAAGGATTCGAGGAAGAGGTGGCGAGAAGGCTGGCGGAAGTCGAGAGACGGAACGCCGAGAAGACGAGATACGTCCAGAATCTTCGAAACCAGGCACAGTCGGCAGAAACAGCCGTGCAGGAAGGAAGGAGCGTTTCGAAGAGCGAGAAAGACAGAGGGAACAACGTATGATGCAAGAGCAGCAGAGAGCTAGAGAACAGATGGAGGAGCTGATGGGGCAGTTACAGAGGCAGCAAGCAGACGCCGAGAAACAGCACGAAGAACAAGCACGACTGAGGTTCCAGCTGGAAAAGCAAATGGAAGAGCAGAGAAGAGCGTTTGAGGAGCAGAGAGAGGCCGACAGGCGCATGCTGATGGAGCGAGAACGACAGCTTCAAGAACTGAGAAACAAGGAGGACGAGATCCAGTGGAACACAGAAGAGTCAATGGAGGCCGAACGCCGAGAAGTGGTAAGGGAGATGAAAGACAGAGTGGCGAGAGACGAAGAAGAAGGGTTTGTCCGCAAGTTCACCACGGTCGTTGTGGGGGTCGTGAAAGACGTGAAGAAGTTTTTCAAAGAGAAGGTGGATGCGGTCGAGAAACTGTTCACTTCTGATCACAGGCGAGGCAGACCTGTGTAGTATGTGTATGAGAAACACCGTGGGCTTTATCGTATGCTTTGCTGAATTTATGAAATTCGGAAAAAGACATTAACCTGATACAATAACCAACTGACTCTTTGCTGATAATAATAGAGGGGGAGGGAGGTAGGAGTTTGGGAAAGGGGGAGGAGGGGGGGGGCATCTTTTTCGCTATGTCCGAACAATCAGTGTGTTTGCCCCCAGCAAATTGATGGGGAACTCAATCCATGTTGTAATTGTATCTTTGCGCCTGTTTATAAACGTGTCTGTCAGGTTGTAGTTATTTCATGCTCGAGGGCTTTCTGATAGTTGACACTTTCACATAGACTATAAAATCAAAGTGAAGCTGTCACAGAAGACAAGGATGAATACACTTATACATGTGTTAACCCCCCAGTGAAAGTAGATATTTATTATTAGCAATAGTTTTGAATGTAAAAAGCGATCAAGCAAGGTTTTCTTTTCTTTTGTTGTTGTTGTCGTTGTTGTTGTTGTTGTCGTTGTTGTTGGTGGTGGTGGTGGTGTTTGCACTACTCACGATCAACACTTCATGTTATTACATGCACATTGGTTGATTTTTTTCTTTGCATGAAATAAACTTTTAAAAATCAGTGCTGTGTGTGTGTGTGTGTGTGTGTGTGTGTGTGTGTGTGTGTGTGTGTGTGTGTGTGTGTGATTCATACTAGAAAGCAATGACAGGAGTAACAGATAAATCTACACAGAGGACCAACCAAGCCGCTGTAGGCAATGCTGTCTACACTTGAACATCCGGAAAAAAACTTGAAGAAAAACACAACAGTATGTTCCACGCAGGACAAACCATGAAACTTTAAACCCTTTGCAAATAGAATCATGAGACAAAATGCCTACAAACATTTTATTTATTTATCGTATGGCAAAAGAACACTCGTCGGTTAAAAGCAGTTTTACTGAAGGGGAAAAGAAGGCCAAACCTTTACTAGCTGTGACCCGGCCCATACTGTATTCACTGGACACTTTCAGCCAAACTGTGGTGGTGAGTGAATAAATAATTGTAAACTGGTGACATGTAATGCGCTTTTGACCCAAGGCTGAAATGCGGGAATGAAAATCAGTGTGCGCTCTTCAGTGGCTCCACAAGATACACACACACACACACACACACACACACACACACACACACACACACACACACACACACACACACGTACGTCAATGTTGTCGCATATTCCCGTCAGATACAAACCACTGACAGTGACCCATTTTCTGAGAAACCGCACCGTCATCAGCAGCGCAGCCACAATCATATCACGACCCATAAACAACTATGACCTTCGATGACGTGGACTGCTCGAGGTCAAGGCGTTGCTAATAATACCACCGCGGACTCGCTCAGACAGGGTGCTTCCCCTTTTGAGCACATCGCTAAGGCAGTCACGTAACAGACAGAAGACAGGAGCATTGCTTTTGAACGGGAGAGGAACTAGTGATATAAAAAAAAAAGCCTGGCCCGGCTTTTCATAGGACTGTAATGGACAGCGATGCAATGGATGGTATGTATATAATGACTGATTATCTTTATCCACTCTGTATATGATTTATTTGTTGATTGTTTTGATTAAATGCCTGTACCATACGAAATGTTTGTACACTGTCTATAATTATGCATCATGGTGTTCCGTGAACATTAGCGCTGGAGGAGTGGCGTCCCCTTCCTTTAAAAAGCCGTGAACATTAGTCCTGGAGGAGTAGCGTCCCTTCCCTTGAAAAGCATTTACCCGGCAAGAGTGTGTTTCTAACTGTATTTGTATTTTTGATCTTTAATGTTGTATGTGTAGGATGGTTACAATTTTCGTTTCGGCATGAACGAAGTTTTCCGACTGATTTGGGTTCGTTTGATGTATGACTCTACACGTTACATACATTAACACGGTATCATCCTAAAACATTTAGACAATTGCATTAGACAAGAATGAGAATTTTTATTTATTTATTTATTTATTTTTTTTTGGAAGAAATTTCTAAACCCAAGTGGAATGTTATGTATCATTGTAACCCCAAGCGTCCATGTTCTTTTATGTGTGGGACAGTGAAAACGACTTTGACTTTCACTTCGTGTTTTCTGTTTTCTTGTTAAAGGATCTGATGGGCTTTGATGAGTGGATGTAGTAACATCCTTATAAATGAGCTAACACGCGTTTTCTTCGTAGATGACTGGGAACAAAATCCTGAAGTGCAGCTGATGCTTGAGCAGATGATTCGCAGATCACGTGGCTTATCAAGTGAATCCCAAGAAGATCCGGGTGACTTGCCTTATGCTTCCTCTGAGCCGGTCACGTCGGAAACGGGTTCGTGTTCGGCTGTTGCTTCTACATCAGCTGTGGCTTGTGAATCGGGTATGAGGTATTTAGTGATACCGTACCGGGCCATGGCTAGTTTTCTGAAGGATTTCCTTTCAAGTCTCTTTCCACGAGAACTCTGTGTTCAAGAAATGTGTTAACTTTGCCAGCCGGGTCTTTTTCACTTTCAGTTGACAGTTAAAACCACACACACACACACACACACACACACACACACACACACACACACACACACACACACACGCACGCACGCACGCACGCACGCACGCACGCACGCACGCACACGTGCCAAGGATAGACTGAGGTGTAAAGATACATGTACTTTGTTCAAAATGTTGAAAATCACGGATATCGTTTGTGTTGAGTGTCTGTGAACTCCCAGAATCGTAAGGTCAGTCATGTTGCGTGTTGCGTTTGACATTTGTACATGTACTATCCACACTTTATCTTTCAACCAGACTGGTCCAACTTTATACATGTGTATTACTAACTATTTGTCATCATTTTCAGACAACACCGGGGACGCTGTCTACCGACTCCTTCTGTTTGGAAGAACCGGCAGCGGGAAAAGTACGACAGGGAACACGATCTTCGGCGAGAACCTGTTTGACTGTGACATCGCATTTAGCTCTGTGACCACAGAATGTCAGCTGAGACAAAGCGTCAAAGAAAACAGAGTTATTGAGGTAAACGTGTGTGATTATTAGTCTGTGCAACTGAACAGGATATAGAGCATTTTAAAGACTGCGTGAGTTGCAGATGAAAATTCTCCACAATATATACATACCAAATAGTTATAATTATGAATGTAAAAAAAAAAAATCCGTTCAGTTTAGTATTTGTTGTGTGTGTAGTATAAGTCAAAGAAGGAACCAATGAAGAGAGGCCGATCAACCAAAACATTTTTTGAAGGAAATAAATAAAAAGGTTTGAGCGGCCTACATGCAACTGAGGTTCAAAAAAAAATTGAAGCATTTTTGTTGCCTGGCTGTTTAGGGTTGTTCAGCAACACGAGGAAAGTACAATCATTTGTTGACTCCTAACAGATATTCGAACTCACAACCCACACAGCTGGCTTCGACGGTAACATCACCACCATCTAGTCTCAGCCCGAGCTTGAGAAATTGACAGAAACGCGTCATTCATCTCCTGCTGTCCTTTTCCATGTATCTGGCAATACAGATGTCTAAGCTGTTGTGAAATTTGTTAACAACACGCTGAAGATGCTCAACGAAACCGACGATAATTAAACTAGGTTCACGTTTCCCGGGAACTACTTTGCGGATGTGATCAACAGTTGACTGGGTGCTTCGGTTCCAGTTCGGTTGCTTCGCGTGTTTCGTGCGGCGGAGAGGTTTTGGCTGCTAACGAGTCACGCTCGCAGTGCACGGATGAGAGACGGATCGACCTACTTGCGCGTATAGTGATTATCAACTGTGGCAGAGATGATGTGAGAAACGTAATCTGCGCGTGCAGTTTGCTCACAACCCAAGAATGAACAGTCTACCGCTCTACTAGATGGGCTATCCCAGATCTCAGAACGAAGGGGAAGAAAATGTACTCACTACAGTAATGTGCAAAGCTAGTTTTGGGGGCACATTTGACGCACGTAGAGTTACGGATGAACTGAATAAGCGTGTGTAACTGTTGTAGAGCACCTGCTTTACATAAAGCACTTCACAACATAACTCACTCGTATGAACGGTCATCCAGTAAACCAAAAGCATCTTCTGTAAGTCTGTAAGACTGCAAGTCTACCTTGATTGCAGGTGTCATTTCATCTGTATGTGCTCCACGCAGTACAGTATTCACACTGTCAAGAGTTATCTTATTGTCTCCCTTTGACCATTCACTGATTCAGTGTACTAAGGGTACTTGTAGTACCGATTGTCCCTTGCTGGTTCCTCTGTGCTACTGAGAACCCGACATGCATGTAAATGATTGTTAACGCATGCGCACAGATAGACTGAATAGATAATAAATGCCCGCCATCTTCGACTGTAGCCTCTGTGAGCAAGGCAAGAAAGCGGAATCACTGAAGTCACTGACAGGCAAGCTGAGTGTTTGGTTAGGCGGCACCCAAGACACTATACGTGCATTTCTACTTTTCCATTCTTTTCTGCTAGCTGCGAATTAGTCTTTAGTTGCTTGCGCGCCGTTAAGGCCTAAAAGCTCACTAACTCACTCTGTTCTTTTCTGCAACTCTTGTGACGGACCAATCTCTTATTATAATCAATATGGTGCCATTTGAAGGGACATAACTCAGCCCAAGCGGCTTGTAAGGTGTACTGACTTATCTGCCACTGGCCTGACTGAGTTTGATGGGTGCTCTTTGTCTTCAGATCATGGACTCCCCGGCCTGTACGACACGTCCAAGACACAGGAGGACGTCTGTAGCGCCATCGTCCAAGCCGTGGCCTGCATGCATCCGGGTCCTCACGCCATCCTGTACGTCGTCAGACTGGGCCGCTACACGCAGGAAGAGTTTGGAGCTTACAAGCGACTCAAGGCGTTATTCGACGACCGCGTTATCGACTTCATCGTCGTCGTTTTCACTGGCGGCGACGAGCTTGAAAAACGAAACAAGACGGTAGACGACATCCTGAAGAACGCGCCAACGGAGTTGTACCAGGTTCTGTGCGATTGTGACTGGAGGTACATCGTCTTCAACAACTTGTCACAAGATCCGCATCCCCAGGTTGAGGACCTTCTACAGAAAGTACAAGCGATGAAGGTTCAAAACGGGGGACCCTACGTCTGCCCCAAGTACGACCACATCGGGAAAGGACTGGATGAAGAAGTCGAGAGAAGACTGGAGGCGGTGAACAAGAAAGATCTGGAGAGACAGAAATACGTCCAGGAGCTGGAACAGAAAGCCAAATCGGCCGAAGAAGAGCTGTTGAAGCAGATACAAGATCTTGAGATGAAGGAACAGGAGCGAGAACGCATGATGAAAGAAGAAGACGCCATTAGACGAGCAGAATTCGAAGAACTGAGACGAGAGTTGGAAGAGCAAAAACTCAACGCGAAAAAACGCAGACAGCGAGAACGGCAATACGAGAAGGACTATGAAAGACGGACGACTGAGTACCTGGAGAAACTGGAGGAAGACAGGAGGCGGGAAAGACAAGAGATGGAAAGACGACAGGCTGAGTATGACCGCCTTGACGCCGAGCGCAGAAGGAACGAACGGGAAAGACACGAGAGACACGAACAGGAGATGAGGAATCTGAAACAGGAAATAGCGCGGAAACCGCAGTCTTCTTGTGCAATTTTGTGAACAGCGTATGTTCTGTATTGGTGTAGGTAACAGCTATTTACGCAATGTCCATAATAAGACCGCATGGTGCATTTATTTGAGATCTCAGCTGCTTGAATGTTATAATGAATTTCATGTTTGAGACTAGTCACTATCTCGTATCCTAAAAATTAATATTGACGCTTTCTTCAAAAACCTACAGAGTTGTGCATTTTCCCATTCTTCTTATTGTTAGTAATCCCTGCCTTCATTCTCCCTCTTTGGCGTTACCTTTGTCCAACGTTACATTTTTGTTTTGTTTTTTCATGTAGTGCAGGCACACTCAGCCGCGAATTAGTCTTTGTGGCTTGCGCGGCTTTAAGCCCTAAAAACTCACTCCCTCACTCCCCTCTTTGGCGTTACCTTTGTCCTGTCCACGGCGAATCAAAGTTCCAGAAATGTCTTTAAGGAGTTTGTTCCATCATCTGTAAGTGTTAAAATCGCTGGCCTTTTAGAGAACTCTGTTACATTCTATTACATGGAACGCTAAGGTGTATTGTGCTTGGGACGTTGATTGTATAGGATGGAATCGTTGTGATAGATGTGATGCATTCGTTTTACGTGAAAGTTGCTTATTATGTGGGTTATATTGTAATGGCATATATGTGGGTTTATTGTTGTTTTATTTAATTTGGATCATTGTGTTTGTATGGGGGGGGGGGTGAAGAGGTGAGAGAGAAAAGGGGGGGGGGGGGTATCTCTATTGCATGCAATACCAGCTTTTGTCTTTTTGTAATTGTGCATACCTAAATACCAGTGCAACAATCATCAATTTAATCCTTTGCTATAGTTCCTCCCTACATCCGGACTAGCTTGTAATCCCCGAGCAGCGCAACTCGCTTGAGGTGTGTAAGTGGTGTGATGATAGATCTAGAAACCACGAAAACAACTCAAAACGATCTGTGGGCATAACAAGGGTAGCATTACCCGTTTAAACATGCAGCATACTGTAAGATCCACACAACACCCTGACATACACAACGCCCCCTCGTCAGTCTTCCTCCACCTTCTCACAAAATCAAGCACATAGCTAGCATGCCACTGACTCATAAAACTGTCTACACAAAACAATTCCAAAATCTTTTCATAATTGTTCTCATAACTACTTTTTTTTCTGTTGTGATTGCTAATTTTCACTATTCTTTTTTGTTCTTTTCTGCCCAACAATTTTTTCACACACAGTCCATGGTCTTTTGTCACCAAAGGATGGGTGTTGTGATATTTTTACTATTTTTTCTGGTCCTTTTCTCGCCCACGGTTTTTTTTTCCCCCGCGCCGTGTATGTCAGTACGTCCGCAGAGTTACCTTTTGTTTGTTTGTTGAAGTTATGTCCCATTTGTTTATGTCCTGAAGAAGGTGAAAGCCGAAACGTTGACCTGTGCCGTCCTTTGTCAAAGTTAAGTGGTTTCTGTCCCTTTTATGTCGCTTTTATTTGCTTAACTTGTAACCACTTCGCAGTCATTACCGTTTCCTTTTCTACAATTTTTCTATTTTCCAGGTTTTTGTCGATGTTGTTGTTTTACTTGGTTGTTGTTGCTGTGGTGGTGGTTTTTCGGAAGATGATTAAACCTCCACATGTCATTTGGATATTTCTCCTGCTTCATATCTAAACAATATGCAAGTATGTGACAACTTTAAATGCAGTTCTCACTAGCACTGGATCCTTGCGCAGCGAAAGAAGAACTTTTCCGCATAATCACCATTCTGACAATATTAACATTGCCTCGGATACACAATCACAAAACGTTCGTGCGTGTTACGTAATATTTTCCACTGAAGCAAACTAAGTCGTTCCTTTCTTGCAACCAGCCAGTTCTGGGTAATTGTCAAGGTGTATCAATGTCCCTACCGGGTTCCGGACAAGCAGACTGAAATAAAATAAAATAAAAATTTAAAAAAAAACTTCAGAGACAGATGGAGCCGTAAGAATCTGTATAAAGCTGAACAAAACAACATGTTGACTACATTTCTGTCGGCTTCAGTCATCGAGTTCATCGACTCTTGTCTGCCCAGTTTTTGATACGGCAATGGTTGCCGCCCGAGCTGTACGTGCCGACTGTGTGGATAGGGGTTCTTGCTGCGGTTAATCCGGACAGAAGAGACTGTATTCGGCAAGTTTCATCAGTTCTGCATGATTGACTGTGGCCGCTGGTGCACCTGGCGGGGAGTTATGTAACGCACCTTGTAACCTCTGTCGCCAGTTACACAGCTGTTAATTCCCTGAGCCAACACCTCCTCCACCCCCACCCCCTCCCCTTCCCCTCCTCCATCCCCACACTGACAGGGCAAAAAAGATATTATGGGCTATCGAATTAGAAAAACAATATCTTTGTTTCGGGGATTAACAATCAAGTTAAGGTTTTCAGTGTGTAGCATTTCGAGCTCCACTAATCTCCAAGATAGACGATTTCGAGCGAACAGGCGCAATTACATGCGCATCTGCTCCAGAACAAAGGTCTCTCTCACAGACGTATAGAGATAGACGCACCGCCGCACGCTGCCACCGCTGCTTGCGAGTGTCGCTACGCGTCGGCCATCTTGCTGATACCACTCAGAGGCTCTGTGTATAGAACGCCTCGTTCGAAATACAAAGTTCTTTAGAAAGACGTCATCAGAAATGTGACGTAAGATAAAGCGGACCAATGCTATGCGCGCTATGTAAACAACTGATAGCGTCTGGCCAATGCTATGCGCGCTATGTAAACAGCTGGCACTTCCAGCTATTAGCAACATGGCGCGCGGTGGCGACACTTTTCTCTATACGTCTGTGGTCTCTCTACATAAAACCTAATAATGGCAAATAAAACCTGCAAAGTCCAACCCATGAAGCGTCTCACAGTTAGTTCTTGAACAGAAAACCCCAAAATAATCGCACGACATGGATTACTTAACAAAAATCCTTCATTCTCACCTGTACGAGATTTCTAAGATGGTTTCGTAGCCTACACTAAGATGACATCATGGGTTACGAAACCATGGAAACCAGCGTGAATGAGGATCTCCTGCTGCATATCCGATTGGGGTCGGATTTCTACGACCAGTTCCCTGTCATATTGTATAAGGCCCACGGTAAACATTGCATTTTAGTGGCGTCGATTTGTCTGCACTCCACTTGCCTTTATATTACCTGTACATCGCAGACCGCCGCATTGATCCATCCTGTGTGCTTCTATTCTCGAAGCCATTATAGCCTATTAGCCATCTTGGCGTCACGGTCTAAAAATGACGTGGTGGTCAAGAATGATGTCACTGATACCATTACGTCAGGGCTTACAATCTTCCACCTTTTGGCGCATTTCCATCTTTGGCTACACATTGTCCTCCCCCATAGAAAGTGTGTATCCTCCTCTAATGCTAAAACACACACGGAATTGAACAGATTTAGTTTAATTCTAATTTGTTTTCCTCTAAAAGAAGCGTTTCCTCCCCTGAAGCACCTGAAATCATGCCAAAAATGCACCAAATTGCAGATTATAGTCTTTTTTTGTTGTTGTTCTGAGGGGGGGGGGGGTGTGGCGGGAAGGATTGTCCGTGGACACGCGTAGCATAACGAAGTCTTTTGGTAGATATGTTCTCCTGGCTTCGCAATTTCGTTGTTGAGTACTACACACGTTTTCTCCTTTTGAACCATGGATCATTACGGAAAGAAAAGGCAATACGATGCTCTTCAGCACGGGGTGTAACGTGGTGGTTTGAAGGTGTCCAATGAGGCAGCGATTTATGATGAGAAAGCATATACGGTTGGCAAAACTGCTGTTTTGTCAGATTTCGCCAACCATATACGCTTTCTCATCGTAAATCGCTGTCGCATTGGACGCCTTCAAACGACTTTACACCCCCCGTGTTGAAGTAGTGAGTGTTCAAAGCGTCTCGCTTCAATCCAGTGAGATTTAGGATTAGAGAAAATGTAGCCCAGCAGACGTCTCAGATTGATTCTTGCTCCGACACAGTCAGGACTGTACGGACACGGGGTAGTCTGACTCAATCCCGATGACACCTGAAGGTCGGTAAATAGGTCAAGGTCAAGGACAAAGACGCAGCTGTGCCCTGCGAGCTGAGGTGACTCGCTCACTGCAATGCCGTACTTCGGCCTAGGTCCACACACACACACACACACACACACACACACACACACACACACACACACACACACACACACACACACACACACACACACACCCTCCCTCCCTCCTCCCTCCTCCCACGCACCTGCACTAGGTCTATAAGGGATTGCCCATGCATCCAGCGTGTCCAGTGAACGACCGTGATTCATAAAACTTGGAGCTTCGCTGGCAGCGTTTGAGGACACGCAGCAGACAGGATTCAAACTTGTGTAAGGTGAAGTTTTTCAATGCAAATTTTCTTTTGTTTCCTCGTAGTTTGTTATGTGTAGACCAGCAGGACTTAGAAGGGTATACCATCACTTGTTTTCTTTATATTTTGGGAGTGAAGACACATGACTGTTTTCGTTGAAAAAAAAGTATAGAAAAACTTTTGGAATTTTTGTGCAGTAATTAAAAACCGGTTAAATAATAATAATAATAATTGTATAGGCGCTTTACCCAATTTCATGAATCAAAGCGCCGTAAACTGAACCCAACACGCACGCTCACGCGAATCACACGCATTGTCTCACACATTGGAAATAAACACATTACAATCACGTTGTGCGAAGGGTCAGCACAGCTATTTAAATTTCGGAATTTAGAATTGCATTTCTTTTTCAATTTTGGAGGGCTGAACATTTCCAAAGCAGAGAGGGAGGAAGCCAGACTACCCGGAGAGAACCCCCGACGATGGGCCCGAATGAACGGTGCCACGTACGAGAATGAAAAATTCTTTGCTTCGAGTGGGGCTTGAACCCCTGACCTCTCGCATTGGTGACAAGTCTCTTAACCACTAGACCACCGACCGCACCGACCAAGTTATACACTTGGCACTTTGCCGAGCGCCCACTCGCGTCACCTTTGCCTCTCTTGTGCGCAAAAAGTCCCAGCTTCACTGCGTATGTGGTGGCAAAGGACGCTAAACTCCCAAACACCCACCGACCCACCCACCCCAGCTTCACTGGCAGCTTGCCTCTTCTTGCAACCCCCTGTCATGCACACAAATATCACGAAAATCACGCTTTTTCGTGACGACAAAAATCACTACAAACAAGCCCACACGCAAAACAGGGTTCTACAAACAAACTCTGCACTTGACCCCTTAATTTGTGTCCTTACGCCAGCAAAAACAAACAAACAAACAAACAAACAAAGGACCGACCCCGTAGTTTAGTGGTTAGCACTTCGGACCATGGACCGGGAGACCCGGGTTCGAGTCCCAGCCGAGGCAAGCGGCATTTTTCCTACCTAGATCGGCTCCTACCCAGAGCGGGTGTGCTATGGGCCGGATGGGGAGGCTGTTGCCACACAGCCGAGATTCACCCACTTCACGGGTGCGACTTTGGGGGTGCTTCCCTTGGTATGACACGTCTTATGATGTGGGTAATTACACGGCCGGCGCCGCAGGTGCCGTAGTTCATGGTTAAATGCCGGGATGGTTAAATGCCGGGATATTTATGACAGGAAGCGTGGAATGCGGCCCTGTCCCGCAGTCCCAAACCTCACGGACCTCCATCTTACCATCATCCTCATCTCCATCATCATGCATAATAAAAATTGCCCCAGCTTCCGAGCCCTTCGTGGAGTCCACCCATTACCAGGGAGAAACACCACTGGAACTGGCAAAAGAGTTGGGGCAGCAAAAAAAACAAACAAACAAACAAACAAACAAACAAAAGTATTTGTTGGTTTTTTTGTGTGTTTTTTTTTACAGACTGTGCCGCGACCATGTCCATCCTACCGTTGCTGCTCCCACTACTGGCTGCCAACACTGTGATGTGCCGAGTAGCCTTGAGCCAGAAACAGCTGTTTAACATGCTGGAGATACTCTCCGTACGTGTCGAGCAACTTGAGCAGAGAGACGACCTGGCTGAGGAGGTTGGACAACTGGGAAACAAGCTGGAGAAGCTGACTGAAGCAGCCGAGACACTGGGGGACAAGCTGGCGGACGGCCTTGACAAGATTGGAGAAACACTGAGAGAAAACGCAGACGGCGAAACGCCGACAAACATCAGCGAGGACTGTGCTCAGAGTCAAAGACAAGGTGAGTTTATTGTCAAATGTATTTATCCGGTACGGTAAAAACTAACTAACACGTGTTAAAGGTCTGCAATCTCAGCAAACAGCCGCAAACATTGCGGTGTTTTTGGTTTTTTTTAACTGCGACTCCTTCGACTGTGCATAATCCAGGCAACTCTGTCACAGTTGCAGAGTTTTCAGCGCTTCGGGGACACTTATAAAACCACAGCACGAGCATTCTGTTGGCCCAGTGCCAGCCTGTGCAACAAAGACTACTTCGCAGCTAATCAAGGTCCTACTTCGCCAGACTAAGATAAAAAGGAAGACAATAAAAACAAGGGGTACATATATATCAAAATTCTATTCGCTTTAAATGATAAACACGTTTCACTTCTTTGTACATCGAACATATAGAGGTCCGTATTTCTTGAGGTGACTAAATTTTATAGACCAGATTTGACTCTTTCAAGTAGCTAAAGATGCCGTCACGGGGAACAACACATCCCGGAACACCTTCAAAGAATCTGCACAGTAATGTTTTTCGCTCCCCCGTAGAAGACAAAGACTATAAGCGAACACATTACAGCCAGCTACAGCGGCACATTGCAAATTGCTGATATAATGTGCACAACGTTAGATTTCTTGTTACGGTGTATTTCAGACTCAAACCAGATGCTGAGCTGTGTTGACGTGAGGAGAACTGATAAGACAGACGGAGTCCACACGCTGACTGTCAACAACACACAGATCAACGTTTTCTGTGACCAGCAGACGGAGGGAGGTGGATGGACGGTACGTGTGTGTGTGTGTGTGTGTGTGTGTGTGTGTGTGCGTGCGTGCGTGCGTGCGTGCGTGCGTGCGTGCGTGCGTGTGTGTGTGTGTGTGTGTGTGTGTGTGTGTGTGTGTGTGTGTGTGTGTGTGTGTGTGTGTGTGTGTTGGTCGAAAGTTAAGCTTTTTAAAAGGAGAGACGAAGACAGGGACTTATGCTGGAGTCGAAAACCACTTCCGTCCGATTTCAGAAATTCTTGTCTTCTTCAGTGCTAGCGGACTCCAAGATTCCTGAATACGAACAATAATTATACCATCATGTATTGTAAACTTTAGGGAAATGTTAACACTTGGATGAATGGCAGAACCCTTAAAAAAAGTGAAATCGTCCCCTAACATTACCGCAACGACCTAGTTGTGCCATTACTGGTGTTAATAATAAAATGATGATACATAGTTTTTATAGAGATCTGATTTCCAAGTGTCAAGGACTCGCTGCGCTTAAATCACACACACACACACACACACACACACACACACACACACACACACACACACACACACACACACACACACACACACACACACACACACACATATACACACACGCATGCACGCACATGCACGCACGCACTGACTATTTGCACCCACTCTAACATCCAGTTTGGCAGATGCTTCGACATAAAACAACTCACGGTACACACAAATAGACGATGTTGTATTATTATCTCGTTGTGGAAATTGTGGACGTCGTTATTCTGGAGGCTTATTGTAGTTGATACTTTGGGATGAGCGGTGGTCTAATAGGTAGCGCGTCGGATTTAGCCTCTGCGCTACTGAACGGCCGTCACCAATGTCATGGCGATGAAGCGGGCTTCGAGCCCTAGTCGAGCTTGTGATATGTGATACCGATTTTTCATGGCCGCCGGGCTGCTCATCGGGTGTTTCTCTCCGGGTTATCCGGCTTTCCTCCCCCAGCAAAATTGTTTTAAAAAAAAGGATAGGTATTGGGTGGCGCTGCACCGCGGCGACGCGCTTCCCCCGGGGAAAGCAGCCCGAATTTCCCGAAAGCGACAATAAAGTGGTACCCCAAAAAATGGCTCTTAAGTGCAGACAAACGCCCTCCTTTGTTTTGAAACTTGATTTGTCCGGTACTTTTACGCTTCGGTCTTTGCCCAACATTCAAACGAAACAAATGTCTTCAAGTCGATGGGGGATCCGGGACAGCCGAATGGTAGAGCGTCGGACTTTCAATGCTCGGGTCGTGAGTTCAAATCCCGGCTTGGGCCAAATGTTGTTCTAGCCTTTTGCTCATTGTTCCATCTTTGATATCACGCTTACGTTGTGGAAAAGGACGTTAACCCAAGTCGATGTGGTGTGTTGTCTCACTGTGAGTGTGATATATATCTATTTATTACATATTAGAGGGTGTGATATCACATATTATAAATCACATCTCTACTGCATGAAGATGACATTAGAGAGAGATAGCAGGCGTTCGTCGGCTAACATTCTTCGTCGTTTCATGACGTGATTAGGAGCCGAAGACGCGCGCACAAATCTGTAGCATAGCAGCGGCCTTCGTCGGCGGTACGCGTTCGCGACAGAGTGGTGTCCCTTCACTCGATCTGTATGAGTCATTGTTTTTTCAATAAATTGTTTGTACTCGTGCATGCTATCAAGTGTCTTCTACATCAACACATTAGTGTTTATCAGCCGGAAGCAAAAGTAAGCACACTGAATCGAATACTTTTTGTACCTATCCTGCAAAAAAAAACCCCGACATTTCACAGGTTGACGAGAGACGAGGGAGGTCACTTGTGCGATGTTTACCATCATGGTAGATCAAACTTGCCAAAAATGGTACCCATTTCACAGGCCAAAATGTACAAGCGCCGTACCGTTACCGATGCGAAAGATCATATCGGTCAATAAATATGATGTTTAAAACAAAGTAAAACTCAGTTTAAACCTTCAAACCTCTAAGAAAAGACAAGAAATAGCGAACGAACTCATCTTCGGATTTCAGCCTGTTTTTACGACGAAGATACGGATGCTCGTCGGCTCTTCAATATGCGCGCATGCGCAGTCGGCGAAAATTGTGGGGAATCCCGACGAAGGTTGGCCGACGAACGCTTGCTATCTCTCTCTATTGTCACCAGGTGATCCAGCGACGTCGTGACGGCAGTGTGGGCTTGTGAGTGTGATATATATCTATTTATTACATATTAGAGAGTGTGATATCACATATTATAAATCACATCTCTGCTACACGGAGATGGCGTTGTCACCAGGTGATCCAGCGACGTCGTGACGGCAGTGTGGGCTTCCGCAGGAGGTGGGAGGAGTACAGGCAGGGGTTTGGAGAACTTGACGGCGAGTTCTGGTTAGGTAAGAATAAACACTGTTTCTAATTCTGCCGACATAGTCAATATATCGTTCAGTGGCGGTGCTGATTCAAGATCCTCGTAAATACTTTACCTGCAAATCCAACCAAATTTCCTCCTCCTACTACTACTACTAAGGCCCATGGCTCCAAAGTGGAGCATAGGCTATCGACGACCCTTCGCCATCGCACTCTGTTCTGGGATACTCTTGCCACTCCAGTCCAGCTGACCCCTGCTTGCATAGCTCCTCTGCCCCAGAGATGGATATATATGTGCGCCGAGGAGAAGTCTACCATACCATACCATACCATACCATACCATACCATACCATACCATACCATACCATACCATACCATACCATACCATACCATACCATGTTTTAATTCTTAGAGTAGTGAATTGTTTTATATATTAGTGATTTGTCATTTAAGGCTGTATATAGAGTTTCTTTCTTTCTTCGTAATAGCGTTTGTTGTATTATTGTAGAGCCCGCCCGAACATTTAATTGCCCCAAGAGGGATAAATAAAGTAATTTGAACTTGAACTTGAGCTTGAAAATGGTCGTAATGGGGCCTCTAACTCTTAAGAGCCCACTACATGATAGACTTGCGAAAAAGAACAAACCACTGCACACCAGTAGGAGCCACTTGAAGCCACTATTACGGAAGGCGTCTTCCCGCTTAACCCCGGTCACATGGCTGAGCGGTCGAGGTCGTACCCCAAGATTTATCATTGGCTGGGTTCACGAGTTACTTCCCCCTAGGCCTGAGGCCGCTGCAGACTACGTAGTAGTGGCTTGAAGTGGCGCCTAGTGATCTTGAAGATTTCAAGTAAAACTGGGATTTTTGTATGGCCTTTAAGAGTTAACACATTTTCGCCCGCTTTGCAATGGGAGTGCATATCAATCCGAAAACTGATGATGATGATGATGATGATGACGATGACGATGATGATGATGATGATGATGATGATGATGATGATGATGATGATGATATAGCGCACGGCTCCACCCTAACTGAGTGCTCACGGCGCTTAGAGAGAGGTTTTGAAAGGAAAGATAGTGAGAGAAAAAAAACTGCAGATGATTACTGGCGTGAGGCACTAAAGAGATGAGTCTGTCTTGTTTTTCTTTTTGTTTTTTTCACACTATTAATTTCTCTGTTCAGTCAAAGATAGTCCTTTCAAGATGAAACCCGTCGTTTGGCAAAAGTAAATATTTCGTGCAAAACATTGTAGAATGACTCAGACTGACACTACATGTACATCATCTGAAGGTCTGGACAACATGCATCTCCTATCAAAGGCCCAAATGCAAACTCTGCGTGTGGATCTGGAAGCTTTTGACGGCAGCACGGCGTACGCAGAGTACAACATCTTTTTCGTTGACGGACCTGGGTCCTTCTACACATTGATTGTTGACGGATACAACGGCACAGCAGGTGTGTGTGTGTGTGTGTGTGTGTGTGTGTGTGTGTGTGTGTGTGTGTGTGTGTGTTGTTGTTGTTGTTGTTGTTGTTGTTTTGTTGTGTGTGTGTGTTTGTGTGTGTGTGTGTGTGTGTGTGTGTGTGTGTGTGTGTGTGTGTGTGTGTGTGTGTGTGTGTGTGTGTGTGTGTCACGAACTGCGCGTATTCGCATTGAGAAGAAATATTCGTACGAATTTTACTATATATTTTGGTAACATTTTCAGTCGAAACGCGAGACTGAAGAATACATTTTATCCGAGAAATCTACAGTTTACAAATGAGCAAACCGTCTGTAAAAAGATTTTTTTTGGTTTGTTTTTGTTCTTGCTGTGAATTTCAACTAACCGATCAGGCGTCTAGAAACCAAACCTTTGTTTTCTTTTTGTTTTCCTTTTCAACAATGTAACAAGTGGTAGCTATGAGGAATCCGCCTCGTTTGCTCGTGATCAGTCAGTGATGGCCATATAATAAAGCTCAGATGGTATAGTTCGCCCGTTAGAGGGTGCAAATGTATACCGGTCAATTCCGTCGATATTTCGCATAAAGTAAAGTCGTAGAACGAAGTCAGCGGCAACGTGACTTCAGCTCTCCAGACCCCGGAGTACACTTGCACCGCCTCCCGCGTTGCGGAGCTACAGTCGCCCCCGTTAGTGGACGACTGGAGTTTATTTGCCCCTCCTGCGCATGACTGGTATACATTTGCACCCCCTAACGGGCGAACTATATCAACTGAGCTATAATGAATCAACAACATGCAGTGTTAGGCCTATACTGGTACTTTAAAGTCTCTATGGTCGTCATGAGTTCTGAAGGGAAACACTGCCGCCTTCAGAGCTCTAAGGCTGTTTGCTAAATGAATATATACTAGCAACAAATAGTTAGGGACCACTATAACAAAGCTGCGGCATGCACAACCAACACATGGCACAAAGATCAACTTCTGCCGAAATTTAATCGATTCATTACGGAAACACGTAACCATAATTTCATAAGCAAGGAGGCACTCAAAACAACGTTCTGTGACGTCAAAGTCAGTGACCCCCGTTTGCAAAAATCAGAACGTCAACAAAGAAAACGGAACCCAGTCAGCATCGGGTATGGCCGCCATTTGCTGCCAAACATTCTGTGCAGCGCTGTCGCATGGAATGTACGAGGGTTCGGAGACTGTCCTGCGGGATGGCTGACCACTCCTGATGCAAAAAACGGATCAGTTCAATGACATTTACAGGAGGGGGTGGTTGTCAGCCACACGTCGACCAAGGGTGTCCCAAAGGTGCTCAATGGGAGCTAGGTCAGGAGAGCGAGCTGGAAAATTCATCCTGTTGATCCCCCGCGCCTGCATGAAGTCACGGACCACACGGGCACGGTGCGCAGGGGCGTTGTCTTCCTAGAATATGGCGCTGGGACCAATGCCAATGGCCTGCAGGGCTGGGTGGATGATAGGACGGACAATTTCGTCCCTGTACCGCTGGCCGTTCAGTGTGCCTCCGACGACGTGCAACTGCGTCCTGCCGTTAAGATGGAAACCGGCCCAAACCATTACGGAACCACCTCCATATCGGTCCACCTTTCGAACAGCGCCATCGATGAAACGTTCACCTTGACTGCGCTAGACACGCCTCCTGCTATCGTTGAACTGCAGACAGAAGCACGACTCGTCGGTAAAGAACACTCGAGACCACTGCTGCCGATTCCAGCGCTGGTGCTGACGACACCAGTCCCTACGAGCTCGGCGATGGACTGCCGTGAGGGGGGACTCTGACAGCTGCTCGTCTTCCGTTGAGCTGGAACTCGTGCAACCGTTGTCGGATTGTTGAAACACTCACATTGACATTAGCGGCTGTCCTCAGCTGACGTCTCAGGGTGTTTGCAGTGACCGTGCGGTTGCGCAGAGCAGAGAGCAAGATGAACCTGTCATCCCTCCTACAGGTGCTACGTGGGCGTCCGGTACGAGGGCGATGTTCTGAGTTGCCTGTTGCTTGCAGACGTTGTTTCTAATAGTAGAGAATTATGACTTTTTTATCTTCTTCTTTTTTTTTTTTCTTCTTTTTTTTTTGGGGGGGGGGGGGGGGGAGGGGGGGATAACGCTTCCATACCTGTACCATACGCATATCGTTAAACTCGCTAAAAAAAAAAATAGCCACCGGTCAGCGCCGTCTAGCTGGTCCTCAGTCCGCAAGAGAATAGGCAGCTTTAGTAGGACTTCGTAAGGAGGACTTCGCTGAGCAGCGTAACCCATTTGCATGTAAATTAGGCACGTTAGGGGTACCATTAGCTAATCGCAGCGCGTAAGCCACCCGCGGCCTCTGTCGTGTGAACCTAATTTATATGTAAATGGGTTACGCTGCTCAGCGAAGTCCTCCTTACAAAGTCCTACTAAAGCTGCCTAATAACGTCGTCTGTTTAGTGTACGCGATACCGCTTCTTCGCACGCAGAATAACATACACGCCAACAATGGTTTCAGATGACTGATTCTGACGCACGGATTCAGCGAATTCAATGAGAAGTTTTCCACAACGTTGTTCTAGGTCTGTACGTGGGAAGGAACGTCTGCGCATGACACCCGACGATGTACCTCCGGTAATTCAGCCATTAACTGCTGACTGTGTTTCCCTCCAGGTGACGCTCTGCAACGCAACAACCTCTGTCCTTTCAACACCTACGACAACGACCACAACCCACGCATGTGTTCAGTGGACCGTGACGCTGGCTGGTGGGTTACCGGCTGCACCAACGCCAACCTCAACGGTCCCTACCTGACGTCTGCAGAACACATCATCGACAGCATCAACTGGTTCGACTGGAAGAACAAGTACATCTCCCTGAAACACGTGGAGATGAAGATCCGACCTTCCATGTATCGTCGCCACTGTCCGCCGCTGGACTGACCATGATATGATCACTGTACTCCTGCAGATTAAGTGCGCTGGAGTTGAAATATCGCGAAGGTTATTATGAAAGTTGACAAAGTCCGGTACTTGCTTGGCCGGACTCGTCCGGTGACTGACGTCACGACTATAGCAATGTCCACGTCACGGCTTGAAAAAGCAAAGTACACATTGGTTTGTTTGTTGTTTGTTTGTTTGTTTGTCTGTTTCTGTCTTTCTTTCTTTCTTTTAAAATATATTTCTCACAATACACGTATGAACGTTCTTGTGGTTGTGTAATATTATTTTTGCAATGATGCAAAACAAATTCGTTCCTTCCTTGCAGCCAGCCAGTGTTGGGTAATTGTCAGTTGTATTGATGTCCCTACCGGGTTCCGTACACACACAGACCGACAGACGGGGTCGTAAGCATCTGTGTGGAACTGATCAAAACAACACGTTGACAACATTCTTCAGTGACTAAGTTCATCAACTCTGGCTGTCCCAACTCCAGTACGGACGTGGTTGCCAAGCTCCGAGCTGTACGTGTTCACTTTGTCAAAACTTTTTTTTTTTTTGTTGCGGTTAATCCGGACAGAAGATCTGTACTCGGCAAGCTTCATCTGTTCCGGATGAATGGCTGTGATTGGTACACTAGTGGGACAGTCATGTAAAGCACCTTACAACCTCCGTCCGAAAGTTGTACAGCTGTAAGTTCCTTGCCCCCCCCCCCCCCCCCCCGTCCCCCTTTCAAAAAAGCCCGGGAGCCGCGATAGCCCAACGGTAGAGCGTTGGACTTTATTGTGTCGTGAGCTAGAGCCAAATATTTATGCTGGACTTTTTTCTCGGTGCCCCGTCTTTGTATCATCAATATGTGGTGGAAAAGGACGCTAACCCTCCCCCCTCCCCTTCCCAATCCCCAACTCCGACAAGACGCCCAGGCTAACTGCGTATTCATGAGCGACTGAGTTTGAGAAACAACGCCTTCCTTGCTGGATTCGCATTGTCGGCCCATCTTCCTGCACAAGAAGGCTGACACATCGCTGGAAGTTGTGTTGTTGGTGACCATCATCGTGCCACGTAGAAACATTCACAAATACAGTATCATGCACGCTGGGACTGAGCAAACAGAATCCGACATGCAAGTCAAAAAACACAGCGCCTGCCACAGCCGTGCCGGCATAGATGAGCAGGACAGATTAGGGTCGTGGGAGTTCTCGTTCGCACGGGCAGCAGACGGCATCGTATTGCATTCAGATCTCTACTTCTCACTAGCTCATTATACCCGAGCCACGACTGTAGTCGAAACAGTTGGGGGGTTTTTTTGGTTGTTGTTGTTGTTTTACCTCCCTGTAAAACGTGTCTGCTGTCGTGTTTATTTGGCAACCTGCTCAGGGGTCAAAGTAAATAACAACATGTAAGGAACACTTATATATAGAATGATCAATTGTTCCGTCCCACAATCAAAGAACTTCACCCTTGATAATAACAATAATAATAATCGCATTAATACAGGCGCTTTATCCCAAATATTTGGCTCAAAGCGCCGCGAGCTAAACCCAACACGCGCGCTCACGCAAATCACACACATTTTCTCAGACACTGGACATGAACACAGTACAATCACGTGGTGCAAAGGGTCAGCTCAACAATTTCAGTTTTTTGTGTTTTTTTTTGTGGACTGAACATTTCCAGTGCAGAAGGGGAGGAAGCCGGAGTACCCGGAGAGAACCCCCGACGATCGGCCAGAAAGAACGGTGCCACATACGAGAAAAAAAATTTCTTCGCCCCGAGTGGGACTCGAACCTGCCCTCTCACACTGGTGACTCAGTCTTAACCACTAGACCACCGACCGTACGTAGAGTGTAGCTTACACACACACACACACACACAATCTTTTAGTGCAATGACACCGCGAGATCCAGGCAGCACGTGCCAGACAAATGATAATTAGCGTCAATGTAGTCAGGATTAAGCTATTTTGAGCGTGCAAACCCGACTCACAAGCGCAAGTGTTACCGGCCCCCGTAGTGTAGTGGTTAGCACTTCGGACCATGGGCCGGGAAACCCGGGTTCGAGTTCCAGTCGAGGCAAGCGGGGTTTTTCCTACCTAGGTCGGCTCCTACCCAGAGCGGGTGTGCTATGGTCCCAATGGGGAGGCTGTTGCCACACAGCCGAGTTTCACCCACTTCACCGGTGCAACCTTGGGGGTGCTTCCCTTGGTATGATACGTCTTATGATGTAGATGATGACACGGCCGGCACCGCAGGTTCCGTAGTTTCCGGGCCTGGTTAATGTCGGGATATTTATGACAGGAAGCGAGGAATGCGGCCCTGTCCCGCAGTCCCAAACCACACGGACCACCATAGCATCATCTTACCATCATCCTCATCTCCATCATCATGCATAATAAAAAAAATTGTCCCAGCTTCCGAGCCCTCCGTGGATTCTACCCATTACCTGGGAGGAACATCACTGGAGCTGGCAACGAGCTGGGGCAGCCAAAAAAACCCCAAAAAAAACCGCAAGTGTTCCATCGAAAGTTGTTTAAAAAAAAATAGTGAGTTGCGCACTTCGCTTCAATCCAGCGGGGTTTGGATGGGTTTAGGATTAGAGACGATATCACCTAGAGCCGTAGGAGACGTATTAGATTGATTCTTGGCCGCAGGTGTTTGCACAAACACAGCAGGGGGCGGACACAGCCTAAGTAGGAATTCCCTTAGCTTCTCACCCACGAGCTCTCAGGCGCAATCGAACTCTTTTCTACCAATGGACAAATTCTGTTTTCGGGACTGCTGACCAAAAAGTGGAAAAAGTGGCCTGTGTAGTACAAACATTCGTTTGATGCTAATGCTATCTTCAACCTGTCTGCCATGCGTTTTACACCATCTGTGTATATACCAACTGCGTTCTCGTTTTACGTTGTCAATGTCACTGTTTTCGTTGATGTTTGTCTGTATCCCTTTGTAAAAATGCCCCTCCCCATCCAAAAAAAAAAAAAACCAACGAAAAAAAAGGTTAACCAATCACAAAAGTAAGGAAAACATCCAATAATACACATGCTATATGAGCTGATGACTATCTCTTCTTGTTTACTCAAACAACCGAAACAGCACGAACCCGGATGTCACACTGTGTGGTTTCATATCACGAGGGAGTGTCTGCTTTTTTATCACTGGTTCACAGAGGACGTACGAGCCTAATTTCACGGGGGATGTAAATGCTGAAGGGCTAATCTCAGGCCATCTGTTTCGCACGGTTGCAACAAACACGCAACATAAACAGACGTAAGCAGAGTGAATCAATACGGATGTCACCTGTAGATCATGTGAGGTACGAGTAGAATATACATGAATATATATAGAAGTCTCAGCGTGTCCTGCTACCTTCAGTCGTTCAACCCGCGCGGCCAGTCAACAGTTGCGATTCACGATATCCGAGGTTCGCTGTCAGTGTTTGGTGACAGCAGGTAGGTTTCAAATTGTGTCTTGTTTCAGTAGATTATTCTTCCTCAGAGTACTTTCTGACGAGTTTTAGTTTCAGTTCAGTTTAGTTTCAGTTCAGTTGTTGATTTGTTGTTTGATGTTGTTTTGTTTGTTTGTTTGGGGTTTGCTTGTGGTTTTTTTGTTTTGTTTGTTTGGGTTGTTTTCTTGTTTGTTCGGGGGTTGGGTTTTTTTTTTTTGTTTTTTTGGGAGGGGGTGTTGTTGTTTGATTGTTGTTGTTGTTGCCTTTGTTGTTGTCTGTTGTGTTGTTGTTGATGTTGTTGTTGTTTTTTTGGGGAGGTGTTTGTTTGTTTGTTTGTTGTTGTTGTTGTTGCTGCTGTTTTCGTTTTTGTTGTTGTTTGTTGTTGTTGTTGTTGTTGTTGTTATTTGGGGGGGGTATTGTAGGTTGGGGTTTTTTTTTTTTTTTTTTTTTGGGGGGGGGTGGTTGTTGTTTTGTTTTGTGTGTGTGTGTGTGTGTGTGTGTGTGTGTGTGTGTGTGTGTGTGTGTGTGTGTGTGTGTGTGTGTGTGTTGGGAGGGGATGTTGTTGTTGTTTTGGTTTCGTGTAGGGAATTTTTTTGTTGTTGTTTTGTTTTAGTGTGGTTTAGTGTGGTGTGTCGCGTGGTGTGTTGTGGTGTGGTGTGGTGTGGCGTGGCGTGTGTCGTGTCGTGTCGTGTGTGTCGTGTCGGTCGTGTCGCGTCGCGTCGCGTCGCGTCGTGTCGTGTCGTGTCGCGTCGCGTCGTGTCGTGTCGTGTCGTGTCGTGTCGACTGGCGCGGTTCGGTTTGAATTGTTGCTGTTATTTTTCTTCTTTTTTATTTTTTTGGTTATTGCAGACTGCACCGAAACCATGTCTATCCTACCGTTGCTACTGTCACTGCTGACGCTCAGCGCAGTGCAGTGTGGCCCCATCTACACCAGAAAGCAGTTGTCGGACTTGCTGGACACACTCACCGGACGTGTAGAGCAACTCGAGGAGAAAGAGAACGTTGCTGAGGAGGTCGGCAAACTGGGAGACAAGCTGGACGAGATGGGGGACAGGCTGGTGGAGGGCCTTCAGCAGCTGGGAGAAAAGCTGGCGGAATGTAACGGTGACTGCGAAACGCCGACGAACAGCAGCAACGACTGTGATGAGAGTCAGAACCAAAGTGAGCTTTTGTACCATATTATCTGGGAACATTTCACTTGCAGCGCATGCGCGTACTGGAAAGATCACTCGGCATCACAAAAGAGTGTGCTTGTTTGTTAGGGGTGCACCAAAAAAAACAACAAAAAAAAAACCGATTTTTAAATTTAATTTTCGGCGGTTCGGTAAACCGGTTTGATTGCTGAACCGCGGTTCGCTCGGCAACTCTCGGTCCTTTCCGGAAACTGCCGAACACGAGGAAAGGGGTATAACTCGAGTATACCAACAATCACAACATGGCAGAACGTCTGATCGCTAATCCAAAAAGGAAGTCCCAAATCTGGCAGCATTTTGTGGTGAAGGAGGTAGGAGGGAAGGTGGTTGAAGGGGAAGCTGTGTGTAAAGAATGCAAGGCGAAATCAAACTGGGGAGGGGGTGGGGGGGGGGGGCATCGAACCTGTCTCAGCATATGCGCCGCCACCACCCGGCATCGCTGTCAAGTTAACTGGGAAACACTGCTGTTTTTGAAAAATGTCCACGTACGACATAAGCATCGTTGTGCCTGATGACGTCACAATATCATAGACCAAGTGGTACACGGTTAACCGGTTTAAAAAACCGGTATCGTCACGAAACCGCGGTTCGTGAACCGGTTTGACTTCCGAACCGGTTTACAGCACTATTGTTTGTAGGTTTTTTTGGTTTGTTTGTTTGTTTGTTTTTTGTTGTTTGTTGTTGTTTTTTGTTTTGTTTTTTGTTTTTTTTTTGGGGGGGGTAGGTTGGTTGGTTGTTGTTGTTGTTGTTTGTTTGTTTGTTTTGTTTGTTTGTCTTTACACTGTTCTCTCCCTTTCGGAAATTTCCCACTTCCCTCGCGTAAGCGTCGTCAGCCGTGCAAAGTTCTACTGGCCAAAGAGCGACAGTGACAGTCCCCTCGCTTTTCGCTTTACGGATAGCCCTCTGTAGGGTCAGTGCTGTTGTAGCCTAAAATGCGCAGGTATCCATAGAAGTGGTAGGATGTTAGACATCACCAAAAACAACTGATCGGGGACGATTTGTGATTTGAGAGGATAGATATGTCAGAGGATTGGCCTGTCTGTGTTTTGCTGTATTTCAGACTCGAACCAGATGCTGAGCTGTGTTGACGTGAGGAGAACTGATAAGACAGACGGGGTCCACACGCTGACTGTCAACAACACACAGATCGACGTCTTCTGTGACCAGCAGACGGAGGGAGGAGGATGGACGGTACGCGCGTATGTGTGTGTGTGTGTGTGTGTGTGTGTGTGTGTGTGTGTGTGTGTGTGTGGTTTGTCTGTCTGTCTGTATGTCTGTCGGGTTCGGGTCGAGGGGGGGGGGGGGTAGGTGATTAAAAGTTGGTTTAAATATATCTATTTTGTTGCACTGGAGAAACAAAATGCTCGTCGGTATCCCACAGCTTGATGGGGGAATAACTGCTAATTATTATCATTATTATGCTTGTTCACATCTAGCTTGTTTTTGCTCGTGTGTCTCGCCAGGTTTGTGTTCTGTCACCCAAGGTAACTGGCCCTTAAAGGTCTGCAATCTCAACGCAAAGCCGCAAACATTGCGTTTTTCAAAACTGCGACTCCTATAATACTCCCATTATCCAGGCAACTCTGTCACAGTTGCAGAGTTTTCAGCGCTTCGGGGACCCTTATAAAACCGGAGCACGAGTTTGCCGTGACATTATTTGGCTTTTGGTCAGTGAGCGAGACACATCTCTACAGTGTCTAGCTGACTGTTGAGTGCTGCACGATCGTTCTCGCTCAGTGTCAAAACGCAAACTAAGCTGTGAAATCAGGCTGCCCTTGTCTTTTATTGGGGTTTCAGGGACGCCGAAAACTCTGCAACTGTGACAGAGTTGACTGTGCTTGCACGGTCGACTCTGTTAAAAAAAATTTTCACACTTCGGAAATCATTTTGTTGGGAGCTTAGATCTTTAAGCCCCCGGACACATAACCGCATCAGAACCTGTAAGTGCACGGAAAATGTCAAATCTCCGTGTACGCCGTGTTTGGCGCCGACCCATATCAGACGGAGAGAAATATTCCAGCACTACTGACTACTCTCACATATCCGAAGCAAAAAGGGCAATTTTTGTTGTTGTTGTTGTTGTTGTTGTTGTTGTTGTTGTTGTTGTTGACATAACCGAAGTCCGACTTATCCGTTTTGGAGTACTTGTTCGACTTATCCGTGGAAAATATAGTCATGCAAAGAACATGTTTGGCCGGGGGAAAAAATTTGCTTCGACTTATCCGGTTCGACTTAAGCGTCTTTGACTTAAACGTATGCGTCTGTATATCTTGCACACCCTTATTATCGTACCCCATAGTTCGCCCGTTTGGAGGTGCAAATGAGTACCAGTCAATTCCGTCGATATTTCGGCATAAACAGTCGTCCACTAACGGGGGGCGACTGTATCCCCGCAACGCGTGAGGGGGTGCAAATGTACTCCGGGGTCTGGTGAGGTGAAGTCACGTGGCCGCTGACTTCGTTCTACGACTTTATGCGAAATATCGACGGAATTGACTGGTATACATTTGCACCCTCTAACGGGCGTACTATACCAACTGAGCTTTATTATCCACTGCATGAAGATCATGTTGTCACCAGGTGATTCAGCGACGTCAAGACGGCAGTGTGGACTTCAACAGGACGTGGGAGGAGTACAGGCAGGGTTTTGGAGATCTGAACGGCGAGTTCTGGCTGGGTAAGGTTCAAGTTGTTTGCTGTAGTTCTGCGTGAATAGGATATACAGTTTAGTTCCAAGACCCAATCTGTTTTGTGTTTCTTTTTTCTTTTTTTCTCTTCTTTTTTGTTTGTCTGTTTTTTGTTGTTGTGCTTTGGCACTACCAAGTGCTGTAGTTTTTGTTTTTTTTTGTTTTTTTTGTTTTGTTTTGTTTTGTTTTTTTGGGGGGTGGGGGTTTGGTTGTTTTTGTTTTTGGTTTTGTTTTGTTTTTTGGTTGTTGTTTTTTTTTTGTTGTTGTTGTTGTTGTGGTGGTGGTGGGTTTTTTTGTTGTTTTTTTTTTTTTGGGGGGGGGGGGGGAGTTTGGTCTGTTTGGGGGGGATGTTTGGTTTTTTTTTGTTTTTTTTTTTATTTTTTTTATTATTTTTTTTGGGTTTTGTTTTGTTGTGTGTGTGTGTGTGTGTGTGTGTGTGTGTGTGTGTGTGTGTGTGTGTGTGTGTGTGTTTTGTTTGTTGTTGTTGTTGTTTTTGGGGGGAGGGTGTTGTTGTTGTTGTTGTTTTGGCATTAGCAAGTACACCACGTGTGGTCACGTTAAAAAGTCCAACTGTTTTTACTTTGTTATAACGGTGTTCCGGTTCTTATCAAACGTCCAGCCGATGGCGTTTCTCGGTTATATTTTGCGCTAACTTTTTTTTTGGAAACGGAGAGCAGCCCCTACACGCGAATTCTGTCATGGAAAACAGAAAACCTAAGACAGAGCCCACGGAATGATTTTTTTAAAACTTATTTTCAGCATCCAAAACAAAAGCAAACACCACACATGGCAACGATGTTCCTACGTCACACTAAATTTACGTCATATTGGACACATTATGGTGGTTGTGCAATAGGAAGTCACAGAAATCCTAAAGCTATCTGTTTCATTTTGTGCATGTTGTTCTCTCTCTCTCTCTCTCTCTCTCTCTCTCTCTCTCTCTCTCTCTCTCTCTCTCTCTCTCTCTCTCTCCAGAGATATAATCATGTCAACTTGTACGTTAGGTAAAATCAGTTTAAAACATAGAAGACAGGACCTCAATGCCGTGGTAACTCAGTTTTGTACAAAGACTGAGGTACACTCTGTATACACTGTCTGAAGGTCTGGACAACATGCACCTCCTTTCAAAAGCCCAAAACCAAACTCTCCGTGTGGAACTGGAAGCTTTTGACGGCAGCACGGCGTACGCCGAGTACAGTTTTTACGTCCATGGACCCGAGTCTAACTACATCCTGAGTATTGACGGATACAGAGGCACCGCAGGTGTGTGCAAGCGCATGCGCATGTGTGTGTGTGTGTGTGTGTGTGTGTGTGTGTGTGTGTGTGTGTGTGTGTGTGTGTGTGTGTGTGTGTGTGTGTGTGTGTGTGTGTGTGTGAGAGTGAGAGAGAGAATGAATGGATGAAGTTTGATATTGACATTGAAATTGAAATAACTTTATTTGAAAACGGTAGAACAGACACATCAGACAGACAGAGACAGAGAGACTGACTGACTGACTGACTGACTATTTTCTGCGAAAGAGGCATGCACACGTAAACAGAGAGACAGAGAGAGGGGGGGGGGGTGGGCGGGTGTTTGGGATTTTAACGTCCTATTCCACCACGTAAGGGTGATATCAAAGACGGGGCAACGAGGCAAAGGCCAGCACAAATATTTGGCCCCAGCCGGGATTCGAACTCACGACCCTAGCACTGAACGTCCAACGCTCTACCATACGGCTACCCCGGCTCCCCTATACAGAGAGAGAGAGAGAGAGAGATGGGGGGGGGGGGTTAATGGCTTAGGTCTTTTTCACCATATAAGAGTGATATCAAGGACGGAGCAACGAAAAAAAAGGCCAGCACAAATATTTGGCCCTCACCGGGATTCGAACTCACGACCCGAGTCCAACGCTCTACCATTCGGCTATTTTGAGAGAGAGAGAGAGAGATGAACATTTACATTCGGGATATTCTGTTCAACTTAGTGTGAAATCACTTACCAATTAAAACAGATAAACAGTGATTTCCTAATAACCTGTTAGTGAGAACGAGAAAGAGACAGACAGACAGACACTGACACTGTTGATGATGTTTCCTTGCAGGGAACGCCATGCAGTCCAACAGGCCCTTCTCCACGTATGACAACGATCACTCAGAACGACACAGGTGTAGTGCTTTCCAAGAGGTCGGCTGGTGGTTCTGGGGCTGCACTAACAGTAACCTGAACGGTTCCTACCTGGCGCATGCCCAAAGAGTCATGAACGGGGTCGTCTGGTGGAACTGGAAGAAGGCGTACATCTCCCTGAAACACGTGGAGATGAAGATCCGACCTTCCGTGTAGAGTCGACGTCACTGTCCGCCGCTGGACTGATACGATATGACCGCTGTACTAGTGCACGTTCAGTGCACTGGAGTTGCAATATCGCGCACGATGGTTATTACAAAATTTTACAAAACCCGGTAGTATAAGAAGCTTGACCGGCCTCGGATCGACCGGTATCTGGGAAAGTTGTTGCGTTTGCAGTAATGTTCAGGTCGCCACATTCATGAATAAAAGTACACGGCGCAGTTGTCTGGTTTGTTTGTTGTTTATTTGTTTGTTGGTTTGTTTTGGCTGGATGGATGGCGAGTAGGTACGGAGTCTGGTTAACACGTCACATTCCGTCCCGTGCACGGGTGTCCCACGGTTTTGGCTCTTTTTCGGCTCTTTTGGATGCAAAATTCAGGCAAGATTAACGGTTCCTTAACGGGCGGGCGGTGGTCTAGTGGTTTGAGACTTGTCACCAGTGCGAGAGGTCAGGAGCTCGAGTCCCACTCGGGGCAAAGAATTTTTCCTTCTCGTATGTGGCACCGTTCATTCGGGCCGATCGTCAGGGGTTCTCTCCGGATACTCCGGCTTCCTCCCCCTCTGCTTTGGAGACGTTCAGCCCACAAAAAAATTGTAAAAATAAATGCAATTCTAAATTCCGAAAGTTAAATAGCTGAGCTGACCCTTCGCACCACATGATTGTAACGTGTTTATGTCCAGTGTGTAAGAGAATGCGTGTGATTTACGTGAGCGTGCATGCTGGGTTCATTTCGCGGCGCTTTGAGCCGATTCATGAAATCATGAATTCATGGGTAAAGCGCCTGTACAATACTCATTATTAATATTAGTAGTAGTAGTAGTAGTAGTAGTAGTAGTAGTAGTATTAACGACTCTTACTGCAGCAAATACAAGTATAATCATAGCTCCCACTTAGCTTAAATCCGTTTGAATAAATTTGACTTAATTATGCTTTTTTAAAGAGAGACTACTGGTGCAAATCCCCAAACGTATTCAGTAGGAATTGAGTTGATTGGTTTCGTCGGTTTATGTGTTATTTATTTATCTATTTATTTGCTTGTTTTAGTTGATTACATTATGCTGGTGTTCAAGTGAGTTTACTGTACATAACCTGCCTATCGGTATTCAGTCCATTCATGTGTGCACGCGTTTAGGCTGTATTGCACATTCATGCACATCGACCCAAAGGTCTGGTATTATTATTATTATTACATGTATTATTGTTGTTGTTGTTGCTGCTGCTGCTGTTATTGTTGTCAAGTTGTTGTTTGTTCATCGTACTGAAGTCCCCTTGATCTTCCTTGAATAGATCGGCTGGCTCTCTCTCTCTCTCTCTCTCTCTCTCTTCCTTGAATAGATCCTCTCTCTCTCTCTCTCTCTCTCTCTCTCTCTCTCTCTCTCTCTCTCTCTCTCTCCGTGTGTGTGCGTGTGTGTGTGTTTGCGTGTGTGATTTCGCAACGGTTAGAAACCTTCATGATGATATCAATTATTCACGCTATTATCACAATTATATAATTTGAAGGTCTGGACAACATACACCTCTTCTCAGAAGCCCAGAGGTACACTCTTCGCGTGGAACTGGAAGCGTTTGACAGCAGCACGGCGTACGCCGAGTACAAGTATTTTTACCTTGACGGACCTGAAACCTTCTACACTATAAGCTTCAGCGAATTCAGTGGCACTGCAGGTGTGTGTGTGTGTGTGTGTGTGTGTGTGTGTGTGTGTGTGTGTGTGTGTTCACGTTGACGATGAAAAACGTCTCTTTTTTTTTTGCTGCCCCAACTCTTTGCCATCTCCAGTGTCGTTCCACCCTGGTCATGGGTGGAATCCACGGAGGGCTCGGAAGCTGGGGCAGTTGTGACCCTCCATCACGAAATGAGTCGTCTTGTAACATGAACAAATTGCACAAGAAGACTCATTTTGTGGTGGAGGGTCACAATTTTTATTATGCATGATGATGGAGATGAGGATGATGGTAAGATGATGCTATGGAGGTCCGTGTGGTTTGGGACTGCGGGACAGGGCCGCATTCCACGCTTCCTGTCATAAATAGCCCGGCGTCAACAAGGCCCGGGAACTACGGCACCTGCGGCGCCGGCCGTGTAATCAACCACGTCAGACGCGTCATACCACGGGAAGCACCCTCAAAGTCGCACCCGTGAAGTGGGTGAATCTCCGCTGTGAGGCAACAAACTCCCCATTACAAAGCATTAGGCCCATCTTATTGCACACCCGCTCTGTCGACCTAGGTAGGAAAAAATCCCGCTTGCCTCGGCTGGGACTCGAACTCGGGTCTCCGGGTCCATGGTCCGAAGTGCTAACCACTACACTACGGGGGCCGGTGAAAAAAGGTATTTTGGCTAATACCAGTCAATGATCAGAAACAGGAGGAGAAGGCCCTTATGACCTTCACCTCTAAAAGACAAGACCAAAACAAAACAACAAACAAACAAACAAACAAACAAAAACTTTCATGGCCGGCTGGACCCTATTTCAGTCTACAGACCGTAAAGGACTGGTGAGAGCGATAAGCGTGACCCACGCCAGCCCCCTCACCCCCCCCCCCTCCCCGGTGTGCCCCGCGATAGGAGAACAGCCTATTTTGTTTTAGGGTCAGAGGCGGCAGTGACCGTTAGCTACGGCCACGCTGGAACCAGTAGAAGGGGGTGGTGGCAATAACTTGATTCCCCCCGGTCAGTGACCTACTCTCAGATTGATGCCAGCCATCCTCCAACAGGTTTTCGTCCACAGTCAGGTGCGACACTATAGAAGGTCCGATTCATGGGAGCGCCATTTTTTTTTTCAAAGATAAAAAAGTTACGACAGCATTAAACGAGGAACTAAAACACAGTGCTAGCAAAACGTGTTTCTACCAGTCGAAGGGAAACAACCTTCTGTTAGTATGCCACTGAGAGAGGGTGGGTGGGTGTTTGGGGGTTTAACGTCTTTTCCCACCACATAACGTCTTTTCCCACCACATAGACGGGGCAACGATGAAAAAGCCCGGCACAAATATTTGGCCCCAGCCGGAATCGAACTCACGACCCGAGCATTAGAAGTCCAACGCTCTACCATTCGACCACACCGGCTCCCCGCCACTGAGAGAGGAAAAAAAAAAAACCCTCAGCACAGAGTTAAACAGACACTACTGCTGTAAGTTACCCGATGATTGACCGCTTCACTATCCACATACAATCCGTCACGTACACTCAACTCATCCAGTGAAAAGCTTCTCAAAGTTCCTAAGCAAAATTTGAAATCTTCTGGCCAACGCTCTTTCCGCTTTGCTACCCCTATAATCTGGAACTCGCTGCCCGCTAGCGCGAGACAGCAACCTACTTTGGCTTCTTTCAGATCAGAGCTAAAAACCTACCTGTTCTAACTGGCATTTTACTGATTACCGTATAGTACCTGCTGGGATGGGTGGGTGTTTGGGGGTTTAACGTCCTTTTCCACCACATAGGGTGATAGTACCTTCTGTGTAAGGATGTGTTTTATGTACGTGTGAGTGATGTGTGGATGGGCAGTGAGTTGTCTGCCTAGAATTGCGCTTTAGAAATGTAATTTATTATTATTATTATTATTGTGCTCGCCTGCAGGTGACGCCATGCAATACAACAACGGCTGTCCTTTCTCCACCAATGACAACAACCACAACACGCGGACATGTACAAGGGACCTTAGTCACGGATGGTGGGTTTGTGGATGCACCAACTGCAACCTGAACAGCCCGTACTATTCATCCGCCCGACAGGTCATCGAAACCATCAGCTGGTTCAACTGGAAGAACAGGTACATCCCTCTGAAACACGTGGAGATGAAGATCCGACCTTCAAAGTATCGTCGTCACTGTCCACCCCTCGACTGAAATGATCACGAGTGTAGCAGATTGTGACAGAGCATGGGAAAACGTGGCTAAAGTGTCCAAACATCGTGTTTCAGTTACTGATTTTGTGGACATGTTCCAACTATGTGCTTCCAGTTGGAAAAGAATAGGGGGGATAGTTATAAGTGTGGTAGGTGTTCAGTTATAATTGTTTGAAGTTGGGAGGGACAGTGGTCAGTCCAAGTACCAAGTGACGTTAGCTACGAAACTGTGGTGGTGGGTTTCTCTAGGAACTCCTAGGTGCTACAGAAATGACAAAACAGAATGTTGAGAGGTTTGGGTTTGTTTTTTGTTTTGTTTTGTTTTTTTTGGTTTTTTTTTTTTTTTTTTTTTTTGGGGGGGGGGGGGGGGGGTCGACAAAATTAACTTGAATGATACAGTCAAAAGTCTGTCTGTCGCCGCTTGATTTTTCTGTTTGTTTTTGTTTTTTGTTGTTGTTGTTGTTTTGGTTTTTGTTGGTTTTTTGTTTTTGTTGGTGGTGGTGGTTTTGTTTGTGTTTTTTTTTTTTTTTTTTTGGGGGGGGGGTGTGGGGGGGGGAGAGAGAAGGGGTAGCCGAGTGGTTTGCACCCTTTCACCCACTCGCTATAATAATTGTTCTCCGGTCAGCCCTGTACACTAGCCCCGAGCAGACGTCGCCAGTCAGTTTTGTATCCGCGATGGCTCATGTGCCAATCAGCTGGAATAGCTCAAAACAGTACCCAGCGACTTTAGCCACCTTTTCGCATGCTCCATCACAAACGTGTGCACGCATTTGAAATGTCGCGAGTGAAAATTAATTCTAGCAGTTTTCAGATCCCGGTAGTTCAGAGACCCTTACCGGCCTCGTCCGGTGACGGCATCCGACTCCGTACAGTAGCGTACAAGTTAATACGCAAGAATACAGTAAACTACGCAGTACTCTGATTTGGTAAGAGTTCGTTTGTTTGTGTGTTTTTGTCGGTTGGTTGGTTGGCTGGCTGGTGGGTTTTCGTTCCAGTTAGCTGGTTGGTTCGTTGATTTTGGCTGGTTGGTTGGTTGGTTGGTTGGTTGACCAAACTGATTCAGCCACGCGACAAAAGGCCTTAATGTCGGCTTTTTCCTGCCCTAACTCTTCGCCAGCTCCAGTGGTATTTCTCCCAGGTCATGGGTGGAACCCACGGAGGGCTCGGGAGGGTGGGTGGGTGTTTAACGTCCTTTTCCACCACATACGGGTGATATATCAAAGACGGGGCAACGATGAAAAGGCCAGCACAAATATTTGGCCCCAGCCGGGATACGAACTCACGACCCGAGCATTGAGAGTCCAACGCTCTACCATTCGCCCACCCCGGCTCCCCAAGGGCTCGAGAGATGAGGCAGTTTTTATTACGCATGATGATGAGGATGATGCTATGGAGGTCCGTGTGGTTTGAGACTGCGTGACAGGGCCGCATTCCGCGTTTCCCGGTCGTACAGGGCCTTATTGTCGGCTTTCAGTATGCACGCCTATAGGCAGCTTGACGTATCATTATTCACATACGGGCTGCTGAACTTTACTGTCGCCGGCTCATTGGAGATAATGTGGAACGTAGCAACCGGTCGCTGAATTTCAACGTAACAAAAGTATTGCAGAATCACAAGTTTATCCGTCTGATTTGATGCGTGGGCAAATACAATAAACAAATTAGTGTGAGACAGAATTGAATGATTCAAATAAAATGAAATTGAAAAAGAGACATCATTAGTTTATCATTACATTTAAATAAAATAAAGAGACTCCAGCCAGCCACACACACACACACACACACACACACACACACACACACATCAATTAATTAGTAGAAACAGAAACAATGGAAAATCAAATTAATCAACTTGAAATACAAGCTTACCAACACAGCAACATTATATGCATTTCAATAAGGAAGTCAATCAGTCACACACACACTGGCTGGCATGGCTCTTCATTCTGTGAGCGGCCAGCACCAAGGCCACGCTCATGCATAAACATACAAGCCTCCAACCTGACATAAAGAGTTAAGCTCCCAACCAAAAGCTTTCCGAAGTGTGATAAAAAATTTACAGAGTCGACCGTGCAAGCACAGTCAACTCTGTCACAGTTGCAGAGTTCACACAGTGTCCAGAAACAGCGACAAAACCGTGCAGAAAAACGGCCCCCACTTCCTGTCAGGCTCCGTCCACGCTACTGTGCACATCTCCGTGCAGTGGTCATCCGTCCGTGCAGTGGTCATCCGTCCGTGCAGTGGTCATCACAGCAGCCTTGGCCGAGTCAGTACCGCCCACAATGACCCCCATACAAGTCGTGTCACTTTTGAATTTGGTCAGTGTCGCTCGTATGCCGTGCTGTCGCCGTCAGAATGGCGCAACAAATGTTGACGGCAAATTGTTTTGTTTTTTTTTGTTGTTGTTGTTTTTTTAAATTTGCCGAGATGTGTGAGAAATGGAGCACGCGGGCACTCAGAGTTGCCAAGCGCGTTCTATCGGCAACAATAACATCTCCAAATTGCGGTTTTACTTTTCGTTCTGCAAGTTCGAGCTGAAATGTTTACGTAAGCTTAAAGGCCGTTCTTAACCGGGCGAACCACCAGTCTGGCGAACTTGTTCGGTGAACTGTGTATTGTATACGAACAGGGCAAGCGCACACACGTACATAGTTCCAGAGGTTCGGCCGGACTAGTTCTCTTTCTTAACCGACCGTTAATGATATGCATACGTCATCGCCCGAACAAGGCGGACTCGGAAGTTGAGACAATCGTAAAAAACCAAAATGGCCGCCTTCGTAGATCGAGACGACCAGGCATTTGCTTTAGTTATCGTTTTGAGTGAACTCTTGGAAGCCGAGGAAGAGGAGATAAGACGAGAGGAAAAGAGCGCAAGAGAGGGAAATGTGAAGTTTGAGTCGATAGCCGCGATGCCGTCCACCATTTTCCTCAAGTTTGTACAAGCGCACAACAGTTCTCCCCGAGCAACCAATCAGAGCGCAGGATCGGCAAAAGGATCGCGAGGGTTCCCACGACACGCTATGCAGTCCTCGAACCTAGTTCGCCGAACCTTTCGAACCAGGGTTTCCGCACAAGTATTTGGTCGGTTAAGAAACAACGTGCGCGAACCTAGTTCGCCGTACTCTCCGAACCTAGTTCGCGAACCAAAAGTCCGCCCGGTTAAGAACGGCCTTAAGAAACAAAAGTGCTTTCCAGTACGTGTACGTACCTGTTACGAGCGTGGCTGTGTGTTTTGTTTGTGTTTTGTTTGTATGCTGAAAGATAACAGCTATATTGGGGTTTTTTAACAAGGCTGAGTGAGACACAGGAGTTGCTACGTTTAGTGCATATTGTGTTTTAGTAATGTAAATCTGTTTTCCGTGATCCAGAATTCCTATTTTTCACGAAATTTCCGGGAGACTCAAACCTCGACCCTAAATGCGTACCGCCTCCCGTTGCGAAATTAGCTACAGTCAAAACAAGGTCACCACTTCTAGAATTTTCGTGAAAACAATAGAACCTTCTGGATCACGGAAAACAGATTTACATACTAAAACACAATCTGAACTAAACGTAGCAACTCTTCTATCTCACTCAACCTTCTGAGGAAAAAAAACAAAACAAACAATACAGCTGTTATTTTTCAGCAAACAAACAAACACAAACAAAAAAAAACAAAACAGCCACGCTCGTAACACTATCGCTAGTAGCATAGCTTGCGCCATATCCAACATCGCTCAGTCGTCTGAACTGACGTATCCGCGGCGTGGTCACACAATGAGACGGGTTGCACGGGGATGTGCACAATAGCGTGATCGGAGCCCGACAGGAAGTGGCGGCAGTTTTTCGGCACGGTTTTGTCGCTGTTTCTGGACACTGTGTGAACTCTGCAACTGTGACAGAGTCGACTGTGCTAGTTTCACTCCCAGATGGCAGACATCGCGTGGCAGCAGCGGATTTCCCCAGTTTCTACAAACATGTTCATCCTTCGCCTTTAAAGGTCTGCAATCTAAGCAAAAGCCGCAAACATCGCTTAAACTGCAACTCCTTCGACTGTGCATAATCCAGGCAACTCTGTCACCGTTGCAGAGTTTTCAGCGCTTCGGGGACCCTTAAAAAATCAGAGCACGAGTTTGCCGTGACATTATTTGACTTTTGGTCAGTGAGCGAGAAACGTCGCTAGTGTCTAGCGGATGTTGGGGGAGCCGGGATAGCCGAATGGTAGCGTGTTGGACTCTCAATGCTCGGGTCGTGAGTTCGAATGCGGGCTGGGGTCAAATATTTGTGCTGGCCTTTTTCTCGTTGCCCCGTCTGTGGTGGAAAAGGACGTTAAACTCCCTAACACTCAACACCCAACTCTAGCGAATGTTGAGTGCTGCACGATCTTTCTCGCTCAGTGTCAAAACGCAAACCGAGCTGTGAAATCAGGCTGCCCTTGGCTTTTATTGGGGTTTCAGGGACGCTGGAAACTCTGCAACAATGACAGAGTTGACTGTGCCTGCACGTTCGACTCTGTATATTTTTTTCACACTTCGGAAAGCTTTTTGTTGGGAGCTTAGATCTTTAAAAGCAAGTTTAATCAACTTTCACTGAATGTCCGTAACTGAAATAGATACATTTTTCAAGGCAGTGATGTGGTTCATGTGAGCTGCAAATTAGTTTCACCATCTCTCGAACTAAAATTTAATTTACGCGCCTATGATGTCACTGCAAAAAAAGCTTTAGAATCCAAACAGAAGAACAGCAGAGGAAGAGTTGAAATAGCCTGCTTTGTCTATTTGCTGTGATCCACATGAAAAGCCTGCTACTGATATGTTCCAGTATAATACTGGTTATCCCTATTATCGTCCTGGGTTTGTTCTGAATGTCCTCTTCATTTGTCGAAACTTCTCCAGTGATTCATTCAGTCGATTTTCCATGTCCTTCTCTGTGAACTGTTGACACTCGTACGACTTACCTTGGTTTTCTTCCTTCATTTTCTTGACGATTTGTTTCAGTTTTTCCACCTGCGGTCTTTTGTCTCGAGCTTCATTGTTAAACACAATGTACCTGTACTTGCATTCGGTCAAAACCTCGTGCAGCATCCGCGGTGCGCCTTTCAGAGTGTCTTCAATACTTTTGTCTCCCAGCTCATCCCCGAAGGTAAAGATAACCACCATGTGTTCGACTACATGATCACCAAGCGCAGCTTTCGTTCTGAGGAACACTTTCAGGTCGTCGTCTGTGTACAAACCGATCTCTACAACGTAGAAGACCGCATCCAGTCCGGCGTGCATTTTGGAGACCTCTTCATGCATTTGCACCAAACGATCCGCCGAGTAGCTGCTTGCGTCGTAGAGACCAGGTGTGTCCATGACCTGTGAACGATTGAGGCAGACTACACGTGACCGATCAACTGTTTACAGAAATGGCCTGCTTCTCATAAACGGGCGTACAAGACTGGAAAAGTACTATTGTTAAACGCCCTTTTAGACAAACGCGTTTGTACTGGCTAAACGCACTTCGTGAATACTAGGCCTGGTCACTGCCGAAGTAAGAATGTTTTTAGAAAGGCATTTGTTCCAACAGCGGTGTCCATTTTAAATGTGCAGTTATTTAAGTACATTTCTGTGTGTGTATGTGTGTGTGTGTGTGTGGGGGGGGGGGGGGGTAGAAAAGAGTGCGTGACACCATACACATTGGACAAGTGGTGACAGGTGTGCTTAATCAGTTCGTAATTCTGTTTCATATTAAGCATTACAGTATGTGCATTTGAGTGTGCTATGTTGATTTTAGTATAAGTTTAGGGAGCCGGGGTGGTCGAATGGTAGAGCGTTGGACTTCTAATGCTCGGGTCGTGAGTTCGATCCCCGCTGGGGCCAAATATTTGTGCTGGCTTTTTCATCGTTGCCCCGTCTTTGATATCACCCTCTGTGGTGGAAAAGGACGTTAAACCCCCAAACACCCACCCCACCCGTATAAGTTTAGTAGGTTAATCTTGTACATATTTTTGTATGTTAGGTAGGTCTTTCAGGAAAATATCACTAGGCAGAAAATGTCGTGCAGGTTTTAAACTTTCCCGCCCATGTGCATGTAGAAGTGTTATTGTCCATGATCTATATTCTAGTGTCGTAAATGAATTCAAAGAACTATTACTATTCAGAATAATTATTAATCTTAATGTATGTTCTCATCAGACTGAATATTTTACCGATTATTATTATCTATTTTTTTAAAGTTTTAATATGGTCAGAAGGAAACATTCTTATTGTATCATCTAATTCCTTTATAATTAATAACAATATAAATTTCAGTGGGATAGATGTCAGTAAAATAACGCAAAAGTATAATTACATGCATTCCAAAACCTCGGAAATATCTTGTTTTTTTGTTTTTGTTTTTAAACTGGCGTCCTATTTCACTGTTAAACACATCTTACAAGATAGCATCAACCTGTATTGCTGAACCAACAAACAGGCTTCCTGAAGGGTAGATATATTAACGATAACATCCGCTTGATTTATGTCCTGGTCCAAACTGAAAGGCAAAACATTCCGGGACTTCTTCTAATGTTCGAATTTGAAAAGGCGTTTGATAGTCTATCCTGTGCGTTTCTTTGCAAAGCTGTGAACTTATTTAATTTAGGTCCGAAAATGAAAAAAGGTGAAGACGTTTTATTTTAATATAAGTACATGCATTACTGTAAATGGGCAATATTCAAAACGGCTTAACAAAAGTAGAGGGGTCAGTTAGGGCGATCCCTGTTTCCCGTATCTTATATCTTTTGTGTTCGGAAGTTACGTCTTTAATGATTAGGCAAAATCAAAACCTCAGCGGAATAATAATCCAAGATACAGAAACATTCTTGTCGCAATTTGCAGATGACACCACTCTTTTTCTGCATGGTAGTTTTAACTCATTCGATATGTGTATTCAAACAGTATTCAGATCAGTATTCCTCAATTTCCGGTCTCAAGATTAATGATTAAAAACCCAGGTGGTGTGGACAGGCAGTAGGAAACATGCAAAAGAAAAACATTTAAAAGACATTTTGTGTGGAACACGAGAGATTTTTTGTAAAGTCTTGGGGGTTAAGTTTTTCAGCAGATATACATGATACAGTCAACTTGAACTATGCAAACAAACTAATCGAGATTCAAAAAGGCTGAAAGCTTGGTCCAGAAGACAGCTTACTTCATCTGGAAAAAATCACAGTGCTAAAAACTCTCGCCTTATCAAAAATTGCTCACTTAATTATTAACCTTCCTAATCCTCCTACAGAATCTTTAACAGAACTGAATCAAATGTTCTACAACTTCTTATGGGACGAGAAACGAGGTAAAATAAATAAACTAATGACATTCTCCCCATTCGAATATCAGGGTATCAGAAACGTGGGCTTGCATCTCTTTATGGCTGCAATGAAGATCGGTTGGCTGAAAAGATTACAGTAGTTTGAAAGTGAGCAGAAGAAAGTCTGTCACACCTATCCTGGGAATGCCCAGTCGTGCAGGTTTTTGGGGGAAGACTTTCTGACATGGTTGAAGGACATTTGTACTCATTGCGATAAATTATGTCTATCAGAACCGTTAAGAATCTTATAAAGGCAGAAGATGTGCTAACACATAAGGTGCTTGATCTATTATTGATCACGGCTAAATTTCATATTTATAAGAGCAGACTGGAGAAAACTTTGCCAAATATGATCACTGTTATCAGGCAAATTAAAGTGTGATACGTGTTAGAACAATACATATCCATAACTAATGACAAACTTGGAACATTCTGTCAGCAGCGGACTCCTTATCTGCAACTCATAAATTAACCTTGCCGCTTGTGAAGTACATACAGGACTGTCAATGCTGCTTCTCTCTCACTCTCACTCTCCCTCCTCCCCCCCCTCCCCTCCCCTCCCCCCACGACTAGCATGAGTGGGTTATGATACATGATGTACTCATCTTTAATCTCACCACTTTTGTGCATGAATGTGTACATACACATAACAATATGATCTTCAAATATGCTACGTTCATGATTGTGTTACCGAAACTCTTTGTCTGCTGTTTATATATAGTACAAAACACTAAAAACAGAAGGAAAAAAATACTGATGATATTAATAATATCTATATAATTACAATATTAATAAATAATAATGATGTATAACAATCATTTTCATGGACACCCAATTATAAGTGTATAATATAAAAAAGTACCATTATCTCCCCTTGCACGCAGCGGATTTACGAGCTGTACGAGTATAGTTGAAAGAACACGAACCAGTTCGTGAAGCGTTAGCGAGATACGCAGAAGATAGGATTAAAATAATAAAATAAACACACCTCCACTTTCATGTCGCTGATTGTATTAGACCTTATCTGGCATTCGGTTGTCCCTAATCCCAGCGAAAACTTTTGTTCGAAAAGTTGTTCATCCAGGATTGTGTTGCCCGTTGCACTCTTCCCACTGCCAGTTTTTCCAAAGAGGAGAAAATGGAACATTTCGCCTGCAGGAAGACCACACAATGTTAATACCAAATGACTGAAAATACAATTCCAATGTCAAGCGCGGAGTACTTATTGTCGATGAAAAAGATGTTAAAACCCGATAAACATTTGTATGTCAAAAGCTAACAGTGCGAGTCCGGCAAATTAAACAAAATAATCACATTTCATTCAGTGCTGTGAATATGTACCTTATTATATGTACCTATATATAACAAATTATCCGTTTTAACTTTAGAGAATCTCAAAACGCACATTCTAGTGAGTCAATGACTTAAACTTTTACACAAATTTGAGGAGAAGGGGCCAATACTAATTACATTCTTCTTCTGAAATAAAAATGGCAAGTATTTCGGCAAAAACAGCACACCGACTTCACTTACACCTAAGGAAGACACAGGAACGGTCTATGTTGATCACGTAGTCTGCCGCTGGTGTGATATCAGTCGGTGAAGCCACAGTCAAGTTTGGTTTCTGCAAGTCTTCCTCATCGGCTTCCTCCATAAGCCTCCTGAAATGTAAAACATGAAGGCATCACACTTCCCACTGGCACTATCACTTTATCACAGCCACCACGCCACAGTGTTGCTATGCAGTATTTCATACCCTGCCATAATCTTGCCCATTTCGTATGACTTATCTGTATACCAAGTTTTCTAATGTGTCTAAAATGGGCTGTTTCTCGGTAATGATCCTATGGCAATTTTTCTCAGTGATTCCATTCATGCCTGTTATATTCACAGGTACTGTTTCCTTCTTTGGAGTCGTTCCTTTAGGCGGAGATTAAACCGTAATTTGTTCTATAACATTCCACGTTAGGGGCTTTCCTCCTAGTTTGTCCCCTGCCGCGAATTAGTCTTTGTCGCTGACGCGGCGTTAAGCCTTAAAATACTCACTCACTCACTCACCCTAGTTTGTCCCGTCCTTGATATCACCCTATGTGGTGGAAAAGGACGTTAAACCCTCAAACACCCACCCCACCCACTCCTAGTTTGTCTAGTGTTCCCATACCTATAATGCTGGTTACAAATAATTATGTTGAAACGAAAAGCTAGCACGCATGTATGATTACATTTAAACTGTTAAATATGTTCGCAAACTTATTATTATTATTATTATTATTAATCCATTTTAAGATGTATGTGTCCGTTTAATTTAACCGGCTTTCGGAACTAATGAGACATTTTTTACTCTGGCCTTGAACAAACAAAACAGAAACTGAATTTACTGTATGCTCAGTGGGATCTTGTCGTCCGTTGTGATGATGGAAACCCGGTTTTTGAATCCCAGCCTTGCCGCTGCTTCCAGTACAGCCACCTTCACTTTAAACTCAGTATCTGGGCTGAACGTAACACACGATTCAGCCTCTTTGTGGACCACAGCCTCGATGATTAATGACAGCAAGTCTCTCCACTTGGGATCCAGTAGTAACAGCCACACCTGAAATAACTTAGTAAGTTTTACATGCTAATCCAGGTTTCACAAATGATATACACACACAAAAAAAACGTGAGCTTTAGCAAGCAATTCGATTGTTGAACACCTGAGCCTCGCGTCAAACCTGACGAATATATTTACAGCTAGCAATGGGTTCAGGTAAAAAAAAATGTGTAGTGTAACCACTGCTGTTGCTACGGATCATAAATATCATTTTATCAACTAAGATCCACATTACCTTAGTGCCTGGTGGTTGGCCTAGAAAGCAAGGGAAGTAGGTCACACCAGCTACTGCTGATACTGCTGCCTTCAGCTGTTGGTATGTGTCGGTAGTCACCATCTCTGGGCCTCCGTAAAAATAACGCACTTTTTTCATTTGTTCAGAGAGTTCATTCTGCAGTGCCTCAATACTAAATCGTCCTGACAGAGCAAGTGCACACGGCAGGATAACAAAATCACAATGGCAGAAGTTGTACAATGCTGACGTCAACAGTTGTGCCATCGCCAGTGACTGTTCTCTCAGCTTTTCCTGTTTGAAATGTATAGTTTCCTCTTCTCTTTCCTCTTCTCTTTCCTCTTCTCCAACAGTTTGTCCCGCATCGCATACCGTAAGCACAAAGAAATGGCGATTTTCGCCCAGGAACAGAATCTGAACTGTCTGGCATTCTGGGAGTGCAGTCTTTGTGGTCAGCGGCAGATTCAGATCGACAGACAGTGTGTCCGAAACCCACATACACCTGTTCCTGTTTGCTGCCCATTTGTCGAGCTCCTCGATGAGTCCAAAACTTTGGACGTTCTTCTTTTTCAGCTGACTGGAAGCATTTAATTCTGGAATAAAAGTCGAGGATACGCACACGCAGAGCATCGCAAAATAAAAACACTTTATCCGTTCAAATTATTAGAAGTTCTGTTGTACTTAAAAGTTCAAACATTGCTGGAGATTGTGGTTCTGTGTGTCTGTAATGCATCAATTGTAATGCAAATGCATTTAAATTAGGCTATGTTTAAATTCACATCACATAGCAAGAAGAACGACAGATCACTATTGTATTGTTAAAATTACTTCAGTTTCTCTTCTAAAGATACTTAAAGGGAAGGTGTACCTTCGAAACCTGCGAATGCATGTATGATAAACTTTAACAAGTTGATTCCAATGTAATCAAAGCAAGTTACCAAAATCTTGTTCATCAGTCGTTGACAAATGATACACCTCCGTTGTAAACACAGTGCGGGCGCCGATCAAAGTCAGCCTCGTTCTGTAATTTCCTTGTTGATCTGCGTTAAAATAATGGTGAAGCCAACAGTTCTGAGGCTGACTACATATGTGAACAGGCAGACATTGAAATACTGTGACCATTGCCACAATGGGCCGGGCAGAACCACAGAAGACGTTACAGGTGCATAAGGCCAGTATGAATATGCTGAGAAACTACACTGCAGTGTTTACTGTACCCGAAAGGAAATAGTCTTGCACAGTTGATGCATAATTCAGAAAATGAAACATTGATATGTGCAATGAAATGGACGATCGATCAGAGTTATATGCTGTCATAAATATTAGTTTAAAATAATCATAGTACACCTTCAAGTATGCCATGTAAACACAGATGCACATACATCACCCACTTTAATAAGACAATCCATATCGCAGCTCCAAGCCCTGTCATACTACAATGATCACAAAAAATGTACCGTAAGTGAAACAGAAAAAACCTAAAGTTCACTTTATAAAAACAATATGAATGTATGGTTTCCTGTAATTTTTTTCATTAAACGAAGATAATCCAAGAGAAATACGTGTTATGTGCAGGAAGTACACTTACAATATGAACACACACACACACACACACACACACACACACACACACACTGCCAACACTGCCGTCAGAAAGGCGTGGTTTAAAACTGCAGTCAAAGTCAGGAAAACAAATTTTATCAGCACAAGAAACTCTGTGTCGGTAGCAAGTGAAATTTTCAAATTTGAAACAACCATAAACACACTAGTAATGTTCTGCAAAGATGATGGTGACGCATACACCACAATAGTACTTAGAAGTGAGAATGAGAGATACACAGACATACACACGGACAGGCAGGTTGTGATAATCACTCACATGTCGGTAAGTCATCGATAAGTCTTTGTATGGACTGGTAAGGCTCTTCCATCCTGGCGGCAACTGAGAGACAATCTAAGAATGTAAAAATAAAATGTTTCTTGTGTGTGAAAACATATAAATGCAGTGTGTGAAAACATATACATGTGTAGGCTACAGCCTAGTCAGGCCTCCGACTGCACACTTAGTCCACGATCACAACTTGTCTGCCCTGCAAACCGTTCTAAACAAACAAAGTCCCAGTCTGATCTTGTCTCTGACGTCATTTTTACCAATACCGGCGCTCCCCAGGGGACGGTTCTCTCCCCCTTCCTGTTCTCTCTGTATACAGCTGACTGTAGGGCCTCCCACGATGACTGTATCATTGACAAGTACGCCGACGACACTGCACTGACTGGACAGATCACTGACGATGTTGACGACTTTGTGGACTGGTGTGACAAAAAGTTTCTCCACCTAAATGTAAACAAAACTAAGGAAATGGTGATCGGCTTCAGGAAGAACAAAGTTACACCTAGCCCTGTCATCATCAAAGGGGCAGAAGTCGAACGTGTGCAGACGTATAAGTATCTAGGGGTTGTGCTGGATAACACCTTGAGCTGGAACCAAAACACCGATTCTGTCCTTAAGAAAGCACACACACGTCTGTACTGTCTTAGAAAACTGAGGTCTTTTGATGTCTGTCCTCAGCTTCTTCAAATGTTTTACTCATTAGTAGTATGTAGTGTATTGTCTTTTGGCCTAACTTGCTGGGGTGGGAATCTGACAAAACAGGATAGTGGTAGGTTGGATAAACTGATCAAGAAAGCGGGTGGGGTGATCGGGAGGACACAGGACACACTTGGCACACTGCACGACCGACGAACGAAGAACAAACTGACTGACATCCTCAGTGACGAGACACATCCCCTCAGACAGGACTTCGACAGCTTGACTATAGTACGTAGTGGTAGGTTTAGAGTACCAAAAGCAAGGACTACCAGATATTCAAGATCATTTCTGCCCATGGCTATTAGAGCTGCCAACTCAAGCAGAACGCACACGATAGAGAGAGAGAGAGGGGGGGGGGATCGAGGAGAGAGAGAAAGAGCAGAGCGAGTGAATGTGCAGCGTGAATGTGCAGCGTGAATACCGGAATGGGTGTATCAATGAGTGTTGAATGTGACAGGAAATTTTATTATGTGATAGTGTGTTTTATTCTTGATTTTAAGTAATTTTACTGGTCAAGACTGTCTATTTTACTTATTTTTGTAGCCTCTTTTATTAAAATGTTTATGTTGTGTGTCTTATTAGTATGCGGGCCAGAACTGCAATTTCCCAAATCTGGGATCAATAAAGTATTCTGTATTCTGTACCAGACTTGTTTGTGGCTATAAAAAGATCAAAATGGCGTCAACACGGGAGCGAGAGGAAGCCTCATTTGAGACGGCGATGCACGGAACTTGCTGACGTAAAAGGCTGGCTTCACCCTGTAACATAAACATAAACACCACTTTATTGCCATATGCATGGAACATTAGGATTTTGTTCTGCTCTCTGTACAGAGTCTACAGACCTAACACACATTCGTTGTAAATGACTCCTCCCCCGTTTCTCCCCCATATTAGTCCTCTCGAACTTTAACGTAAAGATACTGCTGACAAGGTCATATTTGAGATCAGGGTTATTAATTTTACGTCACCTGCTGCCTAGGTGACAACCGGTTCAGAGAGAGAGAGATACACACAAGCGCGCGCGCGCGGCGTTAACTGTACCTCGCGTGAAAGTAGAACACAGCGAGAGGTGTGCTTTGTACATACGCATACATTTGTCACGCATGGTGTATTGGTCTTTGCGCATAACGAGGCCTGCCTATGTGTCTCCTATTTCTTCCGTGTAGACAGTCTCTGTTCGGAAACTTCGTATTCGTTACATAGAGACGTTTGCATACGGGGCAGCCGTCCTCAGCTGGCAGCTTGCAAGCTAAGTCATACTTCGTCACGATGTGTGATGCAGAGACTCCATTCAAGGGTAGGTAGCCCGGCAAAAAATATGGAATTGAACTGTTTTTAATCCGTTCATTTTACACCGAAAGACAGTTCATCAACTTAAAGATGTTCAGCTGTTTCGTTCCACAGCATTGTACGATTATGATTTGCTTCCGCTTTGGTTATAAACTTTGTTAACTTTAAACAAGTGACACCGTCGAACCTAGCACTAATATCACTAATAATTTTTTTTTCTGTTTTCCAGTGGTGACCATTGGATACGAGTCTCCCCAATGGAAATGCCCAGTTTGTAGATCACTGTTGAAAACCTCTCTTCATGGTAGATTTGTTTTCTATGCGTCTGGTGTAATTGATCAAACGATTAACGAAGGCAAACCTGACAAATTACAAAAGAAGGTCGCTGATGATGAACTTGATACGTTTCTGTCAGCCATGAACGCATTACTGAATGAAGGTGGTGGCGCACTCGGTGTCCATGTGAGTAAGCCACAGTTCCTTGGGAAATTTGATGACAAAATCGACAACAAGTTGCCGAAACTCATTGCAGATCATACCTTTTACCACGACAACTTCGAACGTTTCTTTGTTGATGACAAACACGTGGTATTTCGAGTCATACCACGCCCGCGACCTCACAGTACTCTGGCGTTCAACACCAAAGTTTCGCTCAATGTGGGTCTGCAGGATGCAACCCACCAGCAGATGCAGAGCCTCATGGAAAACATTTCAGCACATGAAAAAACAGGAAAAGTGCAGCAGGCTGTCAGTAACCAACAATTGCGAACAGCAGCAGGGGAGCCAACAACCAGTAAAGAACCTGAGACGTTGAAACAATCATCAGCGGTAACGCCACCGTCGGCGGGAGAACCGCCAAAATCCAAACAGCCCCAGACAGCGGGGTTGGAAGCAGAGCAACAGCCAACAGCTACCCATCACCCCCATATTGCGAATCAGCCATTAAAGCGGAAGCATTGTATGTCAACAACTTCAGATGACTCCAATAATTCGGAGCCGTTATCAAAACGCAGGCTGGAAACCCCAGCAGAACAACCAACAACTTCCAAAGAATTCACTGAAGCGGAACCATCATCAGAACTGAGTCAGTCCAGCTGTAGTGGAATACTTAGAAAACCTACCACTTTTATTCGTGGTGAAGAAGTTGTAATTGGTACAGGTGTTTTCCAGGAATCCTTGTGCGTGCAAGCAAAAAGCATTGACAGGAAGATTGACACGATGTCAGACAGCGGACAAAGGATGAAGAAACTAATCAATTACTGCTGGGAAAAGTCGTGCAATTACATTTCGGCATTCACAAAAATTGCGTCAGGGGGCACCATATTTTTTGGCCTTGCAGAAGCTAAGAATGGGAAAGGCGAAAGAACTGGTAAATACGTATGCGAAGGGCTTCTGCTAAACGAAAACGAACGTGAAGAACTGAAGACTGCTATTTTGGAAAAAGTCGAAAACAACATGCTGTGGCTTGCGTGCTCCAGGATTGTTGAGCCTGTCAAAGTGACATTCCACAAGGTTGAGAAAGGCAGTGCCGATCTGTGTGTTGTAGAAGTTGAAGTACGAAAAGTACATGGTGTGTCTTTTTGTCATGCGAAGGGTCCTCGGTCCTACAAACTCGTTACAAACAGTGGCCAAAGCACATTAAAGGAAGTGAAACTCAGCAAATGGGTGCAAACCTGCTTCACTGAGAGAAAGAGAAGGTTAGAAGCAGCAAAAGCAGAACTTGAAGACGATCAGAAAAAACAAGAGACTCGACTCGGAAACCAAGACGATATTTTGAAGGGCATTCCGCAGAATAAGATTCCAGTTTTCCGTCGTAAATAACCAGGTTACTTTGATGAAATTCCTGCTGTCAGAAAAGATAAATGTTGTTATGTTTGGAAGGGCTGGTTTTGAGATACACAGTTTGGACTATGTGTCAAACTTTTAAATACATGCACATGTGATGTTTGTTTGCTTTTGATGTTGTTGTTGGTTTGGGTTGTTTTTTGTTTTTTTGTTGTTGTTTTCTGTGGTTTTTTGGGGTTAGTTTTGTTTGTTTTTTTTTTGTTTTGTTTTTTTTTGGGGGGGGTTGGGTTCGTTTTGTTTAGTTTTGTTTTTGTTTCTGTTTTTTGTTGTTGGGTTTTTGTTTTGTTTTTGTTTGTGTTCTTTTGTTGTTGTTGTTGTTGTTGTTGTTGTTTTGGGGTTTTGGGGGTTTTTGTGTGGTAGTTTTTGGGGGGTGGAGGGTGCTTTTTTTTTGGGGGGGGGGAGGGATTCGCGCAACACTTTGGTTTCTTTTTCTCAGGCCTTGGCCTTTTGCACCCTTTTCAAAAGACAACCGACGAAGAGGGTGGGCTTAGAAATACAATGATGGAGGTGTGCTCTTCTGCGGTCTTGATGAAAATTAGTTGGATGTAGAGTGCCAAGAAATGGGGGTGGTTTCGCAAACACTGGCGTGTAAAGATAGCTTGTAGTGTCATGCGATGAAGCATTATCACAATATCATAAACCATTAGTGCAATTTGCAATATGCAGTTTGAGTGTACTTATAGAGAAGGTATTTGCGAAAGGAATAGGTTGATTAAAACTAGGGCACTCGGAGGATAACACTGGTTTGTTCATTAGCTTTGCGGACCTTTTCTGGATTCTTGGTCAACCCGCTTCCTGCAAAATAATAAAATTTTTTCATGCCATAAAGTCTATAAACATATGACAATCACAACACTGAGTATAGCAAAGTCGTCAAACATCTATTCAGTGCTTGTGTGAACAACATTAATGAGGATGGGTGGGTGGGCGTTTGGGGGTTTAACGTCCTTTTCCACCACATACGGGTGATATCAAAGATGGGGCAACGATGGAAAAGCCAGCACAAATATTTGGCCCCGGCCGGGATGCGAACTCACGACCCGAGCATTAGAAGTCCAACGCTCTACCATTCGGCCATCCCAGCTCCCCAACATTAATGTGTAAATACTAGAGCGAACAGCCACTTTTAAGAAAATAGTTAACTGTATTCGCCACACAGCGATTTATACTTTTGACAAATTCTTGTAGCTGTACTTTTCATGACCTTTATGCAGTTGTTCTCGGATTGTCCATTTGCACAAACTTTCTCGACTTATGTTTTGATATGTCCACAAAATCGCCCCCACATTGTTCCAGGGATAATTTTCCAGCCCTACTATACTTTTTCGATGGAAACAGAATTGTGAGACAGACAAATTTAGAATCTGACCGTTGAATTAGGCAAGGTTCACATTTGTTAAGTTATGTAACCTATAGAAATTAATTCAAAATCTACAGAAATAGAGCAAAATATAGAAAGATCGTTTAAAAATATAGATATACAAAAACGGGCTCGGTGGTTAAATTTACAAGAGAATGGCAGCCATGTAACATTTATTGAAAACTCTGTGTGTGTGTGTGTGTGTGTGTGTGTGTGTGTGTGTGTGTGTGTGTGTGTGTGTGCGCGCGCGCTGACATGCATGCTGAGGAACATAAGATAAATTTGAAAGTATGTGAAAGATTGACTTAAAGCAAATCTGTTAGAAGACAAGTTAACATTAGAAGACATGAATAATATATTGTGCCTGCATGCATGTGAGTCAGTATGCATACTTGTTTTTCTCACGTATTTGTATCGATATTGGTGTATATAACTGTATGTCTTTGAATAATGAAATACAAAAAATATAATAAATTTGAATAAATGGTACATTTATCTTCTCTTTATTATGGTGTGTGTGTGTGTGTGTGTGTGTGTGTGTGTGTGTGTGTGTGTGTGTGTGTGTGTGTGCTTTATTGAGGATAGAAAGAATTACGGGCAGAGACAATTCAAAAGAACCTGCCAGTGTACATAAATGTAGTTTGGCATATTGGTTTTTAAAAGATGCGACAAGGGCTAATGAGGGTGTCCACTTTCCAAACAGAACCCCCCAAAACTCAGATACACATAAAAGCAAAACTTATCGCGCCTTTTAAAGTTTGTACTCCGTGCATCTCTATTTGAAAGAAAAAAGGAACTTTTATTGTATATCTGCTAGGTTTACATGCCGGCCATAGCGACGACAAGACACAAATTATTCACTACTGTCCACCCGGATTGCTCTTAAACTCGAACCTAGTGGAAGTCCATAAAATCTACCTAACGCCTTCACTGAAATTCTAATGGCTGTCAACGTCTGATGTGTGTGCTCTACTGCTCTTTGTGCAATTTGGGGTGAACCTCTACTCCACTTAGAGTAGCCTATTGAGGGCACTCACCGCGGTGAAGGACGAATCGCTTAGCAGCACAATTTGTCGCCATCCGTTTTTTAAAACTGTTTTGTTTTGTTTTGAAGGCCAGTTATCAAGCCAAGCCTAGCAGTTTTAACACAGCAAAGATACTCTTTTTTTGCGATTCACAGAGTAGGTTTTTTAACCTTAAAAACTGAAGAACTACGAGGGAAATTCACTCGGATATCAACGGTTCTCCTGCGCCCTTCACCTGCAAGTACATTATGGGGAGGCGTGCCAAGAACGTGGTAAACTGTGACGTCACGTCACGTCGATGCTATCGGCTGCTGGAGTAGACAGGAGCAGACACTTTCTATCAGACAAATGTTGGGAGGAAGTCTAAACGGTATCGCACACATATGGTTGGCCCAACTGGTAAGCAGGCTATTACGGGACCCCACGGTCTCATGAATTATGTTTTACAGTGAAGACGGTGTGAAGAACACAGCCAAGCCGTTCATCCTACGTATACGTCTTCACTGTAAAACATAATTCATGAGACATTGGGGCCCCGTAATAGCCTTCTTACCAGTTTGGCCAACCATATGTGTGCGATACCGTTTCGAGACCTCCTCTCAACATTTGTCTGATAGAAAGTGTCTGGGCAATTCAGCCCCAGGCTTGCTGGATCATGCAGTGCGCAAAGTGTGTAAACAGGAAGTGCGCAAAACGGTCACCGTCGGTTACGAGCCAGTTGGAAATACGTTTGCTGTTTCTGAGGACATTATCCACACACCATGGACTCTACCAGAGGTGAAACACTGTTACGACTTTATTTGGGGCATATTGTGTTGTATTAGTTGTCTGTATTCGTCGCGGAACTCGCGCCAAACAGCTTTTGGTTGTCTTCGTGTAATAAAGTCATAAATAACAGGAGTAGTGTTTCTAGAGTTTAAAAAATGCCTTTGTTTCAGCAAATTGTGAAATTCTACTGCAGAAACTAAAAACGCTATTTGCCCATCTCTGAAGCCGTCACGTTCTTCTTATCTTTTCATCTTATTTACCTGATAGAAAACAGACGTTGTTGTAAACCGGTCATACTAATTACCGGAAACAACCGAAAACGACCGAAAACAACCGAAAACAACTCTTAATACGGGTAGAACGCGGTTAAAACATAGAAATAACAACACACAAACATAATAACAACACACAAACAGGATTTAAGGTGAAAAAGAGACCTTAAAAAAGCTAAAAAGAAAAAATGTGACATTGCAGAAAATAACCAGTCCGGACCAGACGGAGTCGCTTCCCTTGGGAGACACGTTCATTTCGTCGTGTTCTCTTGGAGTGAATAAGTACTTTTTTCCTTTTAACTAGTTTAAGGCCTCTTTTTTCACCTTTAATCATGGTTATGTGTTGTTATGTCTATGTTTTAACTGCGTTTTACCCGTATTAAGAGTTGTTTTCGGTTGTTTTCGGTCGTTTTCGGTTGTTTTCGGTAATTAGTAGGACCCGTTGTAAACGGATATTTTCCTCTCTTGGCTTAGTAGAGTCCTAGCCTCAGTCACGTTAGTGAAGGTGGAGGTCGTACCTTTAGGCAAGAGTTATCATTGGCTTAGTTCGCGAGTTAGTGCCCAGGGCTCTGCTAATGACTTATCTCTCCACTCAACCTATAAAAAAGTTGCATGTGACATTCTGACACGATACAGTGATACAGCGATACACACTCCAGACAAGTAATGGTTAATGTTAGTATTCATCTACAACAGAGCCTGGATGAAATCTCTGATTGGTGGTATACTAATAACCCCACTAAGACTGAATGTATGGCTATAACCACGTCAGAAGTACCAGCTGGATCCTGTGTCTTTTGACTTGTCCCCTTCCAGCCCCCCCCCCCCCCCCCACGCCCCCCCCCCCCCCCCTTCCCCCCCCCCAACCAAACGTTTAACAAAGGGGTATTAATATATTATAAAGCACGCATACATTCTTTTCCGTCATATTTTGCTCCCTGTTCTCACACCATTAGTCTCCTTTATTATCTGAGAAACAGTTTTACAATAACATTGCAGAACAGATGTTTATATATAAATGCAGTATTTTGTATTCTGGAACCAGTTTATGGAATTCGCTGTCTCTCAAGTCAGGACTGCGTCCTCACTTGCCACCTTTTAAAAAAAGGCTTTTTTATCTGAAACAATAGACCATTTTTCACATAAACATCGTATAGTCCAAGTATTTTCCAGCATCCACGTCCCTTAAACCACCTTTTCACAAATGTATCGTTAAGTTTTGATAATGATGATTATCATGAGGTGTGTGTGTGTGTGTGTGTGTGTGTGTGTGTGTGTGTGTGTGTGTGTGTGTGTGTGTGTGTGTGTGTGTGTGTGTGTGCTAAGTGTTTAAAGTTTAGCAACGGCAAAGTTAGAAACTGGCCTATGTCAAAAATCTTCTACCGTTGAAAAATATAGTTTTGTGATTGTCATTCTCTCCCATAATCAATCAGGCTTCTTCCTGTCGATGTCGGTTTGTGTTTTTCTCGGAGCCAAGCCTGTCTTGACTGTCAGTGTTTACATGTGTGTGTGTGTGTGTGTGTGTGTGTGTGTGTGTGTGTGTGTGTGTGTGTGTGTGTGTGTGTGTGTGTGTGTGTGTGTGTGCGGCTTTCTTATTCTATGAAACTAACTCACTCTGCCACACTTAAATGAATGGCGTGTTGCTCTGCTTGCAGACTTGCGGCTGTTGATGGTGGGCAAAACGGGGAGTGGAAAGAGTTCAACCGGGAACACTATTCTTGGTGAGAAGAAGTTTGATGTTCATGAAGGCAGGTCATTCAGCTCACGGACTCAGCAGTGTGAAGTTGCTACTGGACGATATGGGCACACCACTGTCCAGGTTAGATATCATTTTGTTAGTGACTTTGATACATAATAGTATATAATGTCACAATATAATTTTTTTTTTTTTGGGGGGGGGTGGCGGGGGGGGGGGGGGGGGGGGGGGGGGGGCAGATAGTTATCTCCCCGGGCACGTTTTCAGCCTATATGCTCAGACATGGGCTTTCAAATCATGTTCGTTTGCATTCAGCCTTAAACAAACAGCCTGTACCTGAAGCGTTGTTGTCTTACAATTGCGTCCTAGCATTCACGCCCACGAACATGCAATTAGGAGGTCCTGTCACAGGTGCTGTAAAACGGAAACCAGTAAACGTTTCGCCACAAAACTTCTACAGTCATATTCTTCAGACACATCTCTCCACCAGCCTTGCAAAGATTCAGCAGCCTGCTTGACATTTGTAGGGTATTCCGACACTTGTTACTTGTCCATCTCAGAGATGACGGCATCAACATCCTTGTGAACTTCCGTTTTGCAAGTTCCACTCGTTTACAAACAGGTCAACCTACTTAGGGTGTTGCGTCGAGATCTGGACCGTGGGGCAAAATATCAGTGACAACAGCACTACATTAGCGATACAAGTTTGGGGTAAAGTTCTGATAAAGTGGAAAATACAAGAACATAAAAACGACCCAGAATTTGTTGTCGTCCGCTACAGCTGATTGGATCTCTTACAGAGGACGCCGAAATAAGAGAACAAAGTTACCTTCCCGGTCATATTCCTGTGATGAATTCCTTTGAACATGCCATTCTTTGGTACTATCAGTGTTTGCTTCAGAAGAGAGGAGTGACTAATATGCGTAGGCTTTTCACTTCTTATGATAAAACTGTGGATCGCCGTCATTTTCTTACCTAACCATGGCGGATTTTTGTTTTCTTACTGCAAAAAGTTGTCTTCTTGTATGGTCATCAATCGGAACCAAGGAAGAGAGATTCAAACACTCTACACAGCATATAGTCAAGCGACAGACGTATCTCTCTTTGGGGAGGAGGTGGGGGGGTGTGGAGGGCGATGGGTGGGTGGTGAGGGTGTGGGGGGAGTCGGGGGGGGGGGGTCAGATTGATTCTGGTGAGATCATCCCAAACTCTGAATCGAGTTATAATGAAGGAATGGGCATATATTACTCCAGGACCCTCTTTCAATCACAAGTTTCTTGATGTACGACATGGCTTCTTGACTTTTATCTTGAACTTGTACATATAATTTATTTTTTATATTTTGACCCGACAAGTGCAAAGGTTACGCTTCGGTTCGTGCAGAATCTGGCCGTTGTCGGTTTCGTTATAAACAGTTAGAAGCATTTGTAACACCCCTCATAAATATCGCAAGGCAGCGCCGAAATATCCCACCACGGCCAATGCATGCCTCAAACAGTGCAGACTGTAGAATATCCATAAACATATCCGTTGTTGCTGCAGTATCATGTAATCCTGCATCTCACATTTCACAAACTTCCAAATGTAAAGAGCGACGGTTCACAAGTGGTGAAATGCCACGTAAATATTAGAAACGGGTGAAGACAAGTAACTGAGCGACACAGTTGTCGCTCAGTTCCTGTCGTTTACACTCTAAGTCTGTATGAATGCTTCTGTTCAAATTAGACGAGGAGAAGAGTCCGTTTTTCTATAACAAGCGAGGAGATCCTTACCGTGAAATGGGAACGTCCTCAGTAAACCTGTAGTTCAACAGAACTTCTGAATAACGACACCTCAAGGTTTAACACAGCTGTTGTTTTCTTGACAGGTGATGGACACACCAGGCTTGTTTGACACACGAATGGCGCAAGAAGACGTGGCTCGGAGAATCACAGAAAGTTTACGGTCCTGGCCTGAAGGTCCTGACGCTGTGGTGATAGTCATTGCAGCCCACCGCCGTTACACAAGAGAAGACTATGTCGCATATGAAACTTTAAAGCAAATACTTGGAGAAAACGCGACAAACCATTCAGTGATTGTTTTCACAGGAGGCGACATCCTCGAACAAAAACAAATAGAACACCCCCTCTTTTTGGCAATGGATGCTCCAACTGAGCTCCGTCAAGTATTGAGGGAATGCGACAACCGTTATATTGTGTTCAACAACAAGACAACAGAAAAGGTTCAAGTCGACCGTCTGCTAGATGCCATCAGGAATGTAAAGAAACCATCGTTTTTTCGACCACCAACGAGCGGAACACTTACACAAAGCCCGTTGGGGGTATACGAGCGGGAAATGGAAAGAGAGAAGTATCACCGAGGGATTCCATCCCGGGTCACCACGCAGGAGACAGCAACCACGAGCAGAACGAGCACATTGTTTACGCAGTCTGACAAGGAAGGTAAGAAATACGTGTAACGGTGAACAATAAAAAGTTTGTTTGCTGATCATCGTACATGGTAACAGGTACTCTCATGCGGTACCCAAATTTTCATTCCCAAACATATTGCCTTCCGACTGTTTCGAGCATGACTCTGCTTGGGTTCACTATTCCAGACTCGGTCCGACATGTGTGTTTCACACTTCTAACCCAAACATGGCCAAGCCGGAGCTGAACTAAGGAGTTCTTGCACACCCCCTATAGTCGTACCAGGCCTGGCCGGTGCTAACTGTCATAGCAACCAATGAATGTCACATGATCAAAACAAAAAGTGGTTAAAAAGCCTACGACATCCGCTGGCAATGTGATCTCTCTTGGGCACAGGTACACTGGTTTCGGCTATTTGGGCTGACATAAGTTACTAAGGCCTTACTGTACAATAATGGTGAAAACATAAATGTTTTGTCTCTTCCATTTCGAGGTTTCCCTGCCAGAACGGGGTGGTCGAATGGTAGAGCGTTGGACTTCTAATGCTCGGGTCGTGAGTTCGATCCCGGCTGGGACAAATATTTGTGCTGGCTTTTTGCATCGTTGCCCCGTCTTTGATATCACCCTATGTGGTGGAAAAGGACGTTAAACCCCAAACACCCAACCCAACCCAACCCTGCCAGAACGTACTATCTCTCTTCTTTCTATCTGTAACGATAGTTACTTCCGGAAGGTTCGCTCGAGTATTAAAAGCATGGCTGCAAATCAGAGCCTTCTTACCTCCAGTTGAAAACCCGTTACAATTGTAATAAAATCTCCATCGCAATGCACTTTCAAGTAAAAAGGCAGTTTTCATTTTCCTAAGCAAATTTGAGGAGCACATATAATTATGTACATGTACAGTGCACTTTGCATTGGAAGCTGCACAAGGGTGCCAATAATAGGCGTGGTCAAAACAATTATGAATAATAAGATAAATGATAAGATAAAATAAAATAAAAATAGCAATGAGATAAAACAAAAATAACAAAATAACTTCTGACTTCAGAGGAGCTACTGATTACGATAAGCTGTCAATGGCAGAAATGAATGAAAGTCCACAGGTCCTGCGCACTCTGTGTGTGTGTGTGTGTGTGTGTGTGTGTGTGTGTGTGTGTGTGTGTGTGTGTGTGTGTGTGTGTGTTCGGGGGTTTTGTTTGTTTGTGTTGATGTTGTTCTGCGTCTTCTTCTTTTTCTTGTGGTTTAGACCCCCGACCCCCCCCCCCCCCCCAAAAAAAAAAAAAAAAAAAAAACGTCAATTGCGTAGATACCGCTTTTGCAGAAATGCAAATGAGCTATCAAAAATGGACAATTATTTGTTTTCTGCAGTACTTGATCTCCCTCCTCCATTAATAATTGCAGAAACTTTAGTTCAATTAAGTTCAGTTCAGTTCATTAGACCTTTTTTGTCCCATGAAAATTGGGAATTGGTGTGTGTGTGTGTGTGTGTGTGTGTGTGTGTGTGTGTGTGTGTGTGTGTGTGTGTGTTGGGGAGGGGGGTGGTGGGACGGCTGCTGAACAAAAAGTTTCAAATTAAGCAGACCGATCGGCATTAAGACGTTGACGTCTCGGCCATGTAAAGGTAAGGTTAAAGCCCCTATGCCCGTAACGCCGCTTAGATGAAAAACTGTCGCTCTCAAAGCTTTAACGCTGTATGCTGTTATACGTGTATGTAAACATTAACACCAGATGTTGGCTTTGATTACACACCGCATAGAGATGTTCTTCTGGTGATGATGGTGTATGATGTTTGATAGTCACAGCATGCAGTCATCGGCAATTTGTGTTTAACTTAGATTTGTATATTTCCAGTCGGATCGTAAAATGGTCTTAAACGAGACACCGTAACTTTGGTACTTTCTATTAGTCCTGGTTAAATATTTCTGAAGAATTTTGTATCTGCACTTTACAAAAATTCACCTCTAAATTAACTGCAGTAGTTGGTAGCAGTGATCATCCACCCATTACTTTCCGGGCAGGGGAAGGAGGGGGGGATCGCTTGTGAGAAGAACGCCACGGCAAGATAATCTTTGGTAAAATAAAATAAAAATGGCAGTCCTTTTGTTCCTTCCTCGGAGTCAAAACTTTCATATCCATACTAATGTTCATGTTGGAATTCGTGAGTAGTTGGGGTACATCAAATTGAACAATGTTCAAAGCCGTAAAGCTAATCTTAGGAATCTTTTCTTGAACTTCAGCCGGTAGCAGTGAACATTTGCGAATCATCCTGCTTGGGAGAACAGGATCAGGGAAGAGCACGACAGGGAACACAATCTTGGGCAGTCAAGTCTTCCAGTCAAGTAGCGGCATGGATTCGGACACGCTTGACTGCGAAATGAAACGCTGTACCAGGGACGGCACTGTGATTGAGGTGAGAACGTCACCTAAATACAAAATAATCATATTTCTTATCATTTGTTTTGTTCACTGTGATCAACGAACCTAGGGAATTTTACCCTTAAATGATTCTAGCAGTTTAGTAGACTGTTTCCTAAGACCATTGAAAGAGAATCTTTCTATGTTCAAGGTCTTGGCTGTTTCGATGAGAGGGTCCAAACATAATTTGTTTGTTTGTTTGTTTGTTTGTTTGTTTGTTTGTTTGTTATGAACCCAACATAACGTCGTGTCTTTGTAAATCCTTTAAAAATAGTTTGGCAAAAAATACTGAGTTGAAGATGACGCTGTTGTAGCATTAAGCTACTAGCAGTGTATGCGTAAGTCTGACTTTTTAAATTTATTTTTGGGCATCTCCATAATACAACGTAAGGTGCTTTCATAGATTTTTCTTTAATTTTGTTATTGTTATTGTCTATCTCAGATCATGGACACTCCCGGTCTGATTAACACCTGCCAATCCCTGGAGGAGATCTCCACCAAAATCAGTCGGGCGGTGATCTGTCTGCATCCGGGCCCTGACGCCATTCTCTACGTTGTCAAACTGGCGAGTCGTTACACGAGCGAGGACTTTGATGCTTATGTGCGCTTGAAAGCCCTGTTTGGTGAAAACATCACCAAGTACATCATCGTCCTCTTCACAGGCGGAGACTTTATAACAGGAGGAAGGACACTCGACGATGATTTGAAGAGCGCCCCTACAAACCTGGTAACAGTCTTACGTGAATGTGGTAACCGATATATCGTTTTCAACAACAAGACGGAGGACCCTCAGCCTCAAGTGAACGAACTACTGAATATGGTCAGACAGATGAAGAGGGAAAATGCTGGACCCTATGCGTTCCCCAACTATAAGAATATGCATGACGAGCTTAATGCGCTCTTTGATAGCATACCGACACGTGTAGAGGAGATTTCACGCACGCACCGGGCGGAAATTGAGGAACAGAGATCAGGAACATGTCGGATTTCTTAACATGTCATGATTAACAAAAAAAAACATGAAACAAAGAACAGGTCGCTGCTGAATAAGATTTTTTTTTCAATGAATTCTAGCATGCTGTTTTCAAACATTCGGTCCGCAGATGAACTTCAGAAATATTAACGATTTCTCGAAGACGAAAGCACATTAATGTAGGAGATTAAGCATAGCCATATGCCGTCTTCCTTCGTATGTTTAACTCTATGCAGTGGTCCATTTTTTCGGCCCTGTCGTCCACAACGGCTACCTGCGGTGATCAATCTTTTCTCTCAACTTTCTACTTTCATAACAAGTCATGACATCAGAAAGTAAGAAGCATAGAAATATAGAGCTAGCAAAACGGTTTATTAAGAGTCAAAGGGATACAACTTCTGTTAGTATGCTATTATCATAGTCGTTACCCAAATATAATTTCGCTGGCTCCGGATCCGTTGTCTCCTGCACTATAGCGTCGTCTGCTTCCATGCTTCCATGCTTACGCGCCTTTGGGGAGGGGGAAGAAAAGAGAGAGAGAGAGAGCAAAACTGAGAGAAGAGATGTGTCTTGAGGTTCCACTTGAAGGTCTTGTCCTGACTTCAGGTGAGCTGGCAAATTGTTCCACAGGGAACGAGTTGTGTTCTTGGAAGGCCGTGCCCCAGAACGATTCTTGTTTGTATTGTCGTAGTAGCCTGGAACAGGAAGCCTGGACTGGGAAGAAGATCTTAGACTGCGTTTTGGTTTGTACAGCGGTGCGAGCTCAGCCAGATATAGTGGAGCAGTGCCGTGAATGCAGGAGAAGATCAGAGAGAGAAGCTTGGGACCAATGATCATTACTGACAGATAATGCAGTGTGTAGGAGCTTCTCGCACGTACATACAGTGGGCAGTCAATGGGGCCATGGGTTCAAGAGTAGCTGATTCACCTAGAGGCTAGGAGCGGCAGGGGGCGGGCCATGCAGCTGACCAAAGTCGGTCACAGGAGTGAGACTGAAAGGTGAAGATGCAGGAACGGAAAGTGAATTGCGTGACACTGGCGAATACAAATACAAAGTTTGACTGGGAGCCAATGGTGAGGACCGGTGTGATATATCATATAGTCTCTTTAGAACAGGGGACAATTCTTGCGGCCACATTCTGCACAGTGTCATGCTGAAGGCGCTGACGCTGCAATTCTGGACGGCCCCAAAGACAGGCATTGCAGTAGTCCAGGCGGGATTAGATCAGTCATACGGCAATGGTGTTGGAAGCGTGTCTGAAGATGTAGGGGCAAAACTTACCAAAATGTTTGAGATGGAAGAAGCAGGCTACAGAGCCGATGTGATCTGACATAGACAGCTTGCTCCAGGATCAGTCAAACGTTTCGAACAGTCCGAGAGAGGGAGTCAGATTCGCCAACTGAAACCGACTGGATCTCTGAGATTTTATTTGGGTTTTCTTTGATCCAGACAAGATTGCTTCTGACTCCTCATCATTCAGCTTTAACTTATTCTTCATGTTTTGACATCAAGACAGCAACCCCCAAACGATGAAGTTCTGTCTGAGCTGCAGTAGGATCAGAAGGGATATGGTTATGCAGATGTGAGTCGTCAGCAGAATGATGTCTGTCATCATCATTTCAGATGTTTCTTCCTCCCAAACTGAGACGAGTGGAAGGATAGGACCAAGCATTGATCCTTGGGGCATGCCATTCAGTAGTGTTGCTGGCGATCGCACCTCCGAAACAGCAACATGCTGTGATCTGTCCAGTATGTACGAAACAAACCACCGACGAGCGGTGCCCGTGCTGAAGCAGGAGGCGAAACAGACAAGACCAGGAGATACTCGCGCTCAGTCACGTGATAATTATGGCGGAGACTGCCGGGTCAGATGTTGAAAAATGTTATATAATTAAATACATCAGTTGAAATGATTTATTTTAGGTTTCTGGTCATTCACCGATCAGGACAGTAGTGAACACGAGCCGCTTGAGCGGCACATTTTCTAGTTTAAAAAAAATAATAAAAGTTGACAGTTTGGATAACTCAGTACTGAGATAACTGAACAACAGTTGTACACAGCATAAGAACTGCCTTCATTTAATTATGTCACACAGTTTTAAGCTTGTCTCTCTGTATTCTGTTTTTATCCCCAGCGTGACCAAACAGACAATACACAGGTTACGTCGTGGATAAAGAGTTAATAAAGCCGCCTGTTCGTGTTTTCCATTTCAAAGCTATAGTTCAAGTTTCTGTTGAATAGAAATCGAGAAGTGTGTACATCATATAATGATCGGGTTTCACTTGATTTTTTTTTTTTTTTTTTGTAATGTCCTTGTCTGCAGTGACAATATATATATGCTGGCTTCGGAGACTTGGTGGACTGATTTTTCGCATCTTACACATACGAGGACACGAGTATGTCGCTGTGTTTACGATTTACAATGCTTACTCTAAAATCGTTCTAAAATATTTGTTTTAGCGTTACGTTTGTCTTGTATGTATGTAATTAAACTACCTGAGAGTGAGAGAGAGAGGGGGGGGGGGGGCTTTTTCAAATCACATGACACTGATTCAGGTCCTTTTAACATTAGTATAGCTTCTTGTTTATTTTCAGATATGCTTGTATTTTCAGTGGAAAAGGACGTTTAACGTTTGTTTATTTCCTTGCCACCCATCTCTCTCTCTCTCTCTCTCTCTCTCTCTCTCTCTCTCTCTCTCTCTCTCTCTCTCGCCCTCTCTCTCGCCCGCCCTTCCCATCGTCTTTGATATGATATTGCCCTGTGTTGTGAATTATCAGAACTAGGTCATCTCAATTTGTTTTTCTGTTAGGCTTAAAATTTTTGTTCCACTCTCTCTGTGACTGCACATATAGTCATGACAGTAAGCATGGAGTTTCGGTGTGATGGTGTGTATGTATGTTACAGTATATGTATATAAGTATATTATATTTCTGTGGGAAAAAAATTGAATGAAGGCATCATTCCTGGCACACCGCGTACACACAACAGGCACACAGTGCAGACAAAAACTGAATAGGCCACACCCCCTTGGACATGGGTTCTGAGGTCGCTCCTACCCACCCCCACCCACCCCTCTCTCTCTCTCTCTCTCTCTCCCTTTAAATTTAGTTTGTCATTCTCAGGACCTACATTATGGCACAGCCTCCCGGTTCATGTTAAAGCTGTGTCCCCTATCACCGTTCTAAAGGAGAGGTTATTCAAATACTTCATGTCACAGTAAAGCGTGAAGTCATAAGTGTTACAACACTTCTTTTTTTCACTTTTAACACTGGCATGTTACATTTCAGTAATTTTTTCTGATTAAGTGCATGCCGACTGTTCGCTTGCTATTTTATACCTCTCTTTTTGTGTTTAATTATTAGCATTGACTTTTTTTTTTTTTTAATTTCGTGTGCACTTGAAATCAATAGGCATTGTATATGTGTGTGCAACATCTGCTCGTTGTTGGTTTGTTTGTTTGTTTGTT
>JACVVK020000195.1:917500-1040000 GCA_018292915.2 Batillaria attramentaria | reverse complement strand
TCGGCCAGCCCGACTCCTCGGCTGCATTCAAGACTAGGTAGCCCGGCTTAATATATGGAATTGAACTGTTTTCTGATCCGTTCATTAAATTTTTACGTCGAAAGACGTCAACAATCGTGATGTCGGATGTTTGAGCTAATGTTCTATCAGTTATCGTAAAGAAAGTGCACAATATCAAGATTTATGGAAGACTCGAGAACATTGTAATTCGAACGAGACGCAAGTCGAATTCAAATAACAATGTTTCTAGATTCTTCTGTAAATCGTGATATCGTGCACTCTGTTTACGATAACGTTTGTATTGCAATTTTTTTATTATAACTCGGGAACCAAGCGACTGATAAGGCACGACCTCGACCTGTTAGCCACTGGACTGAGGTTATAACTGTGGGGAGGCGTACCAAGTACGCTGTAAACGGTGACGTCACGTCAAGTCGATACTGTCAGCAGAGGCTTATCATGCACAGTGCAAAGTGTTTAAACAGGTAGGAAGTGCGCAGTCGGTCACCGTCGGTTACGGGTTAGCAGAGTGATACCGTTGCAGTTTCCGAAGACATTATCCTGATACCATGGACTCTACCACAGGTGAAACACTTTTACGAACTTATTTGAGGCCTTAATATTGTGTTGGAAACGTTAGATAGGTTGTCTGTCTTTGTGTCACGACCCGCTTCGGGTCCCTATGGCAAGAGGGTGGTGGTGGAAGTTGTAATCCAGCTATATCAATAAAAGTATCCGCTGCGGCGGAGTTCTTACCCTGTTTGCTGTGTTTTCAGTTGCACGGGTGGATGGTTAACCGTTAGGTTGTGTGATGCACGGGTGGCTGGTTAAGCTGTGCATTCCGGGTAGATCGGTTCGCACGGGCTGTGCGGTTTCTAGAACGTTCGAGTAAACCCCCTTTTCCGACCCGTAGGCTAGGGTCCCTGGCATTCTCCCGCTATTCTTGCAAGGAACCACTTCATTGTGGGCTCAGTTCAACGCTGAGGAAATTAGTTTCGCCGACTAATTGTTGTTAGGCTGTTCAGTCAGCCGGGTTGCAGCGCCGAGGGTATTTTCGACGCTGGTTGTCGTGGGCCGGACGGGTAGGTTGTTAATACTGCGGTTGCCGACTCTCGTTCTAGCGCGTGAACATGCGTGAACGTGCGCGATTTTGGACCGAGACTAGGCTTGATAGACTCGGCATGTGGGCTACTCGAGTCACACACGATGCCGCACTACCACTGCGTTGCGATCGGCTGTCAAAATGGCTTGAGAAAATCAGATAAGCTGGAGAAATTCCCAGAGATGGTCTTACCTAATGGTGAGATCGTTCAGTTTGAGCCCTTTCCTTCAAAAGTTTCAGAGCCGAGACTCAGGAATTTGTGGATAAAAACGATTCGAAGGCAGAACTTCGTCCCGTCTCGGTGGGCTAGCGTGTGCAGCCGCCATTTCGTCGGGTACAAGCGGACAAATTTGGTCCCCAGTACCTACATTGTTTGAACACAATGGTTATGGAACCAAAAATCAGCTGTCTTTGTTAAGTTTGTATTGGCAAGAGGGAACTACGGGGTCGACAAATGCGTAACGATAACGGGGGGTAGGTGTGGGGACTACAGTTCTGGAACAAGGGACTGACTTTGGCCTTTAGGCCTTTCCTTTCCTTTCTGTTCTCTTCTCCTCTCATCTCGGACGTCCCTACCGCTCGTCGTCGGGGTCTCCATCTCCGCCCAGGAGGACCACCTTCAGCGGCGTTGGGACGGGTACTGAGCACGGGCCGAGCAAGTTCGCCACTGCCGGTCACCGGGGGGGGGGGGGGGGGGGGGGGTCAGCGCACGACGTGGGACTTGAGCGCAGAGAGACGGACGGACGACACCGGCAAGAGGCCGCTGCCGAGACCGTGTGATAGTTTCAGGGAAGTCAGTGTTCCCCTCCTCCTGTGACCCCTGTCTGTGTCGTGCGCTGCTGTCGCCCTCCTAGTCCCTCTAGCCCTACTCCGTGCCTAGAGTGTATCCCTTCACCCGCGTAGACGGGCAAGAACTGACTATATTAGTTAAGTTTAGTTCTTAGTTAAACTTAAGTTAGTTAAATTAGTTAAGTTAGTTAAGTTAGTTTAAGCTAGTACATAAACCTCGTAAACATTGTTCATTCACTTGTTGAGTGCGTTTGTGAGCGTGTATGCGTGTGTGTGACCGTCCGAAAGCGTGCTGAGTGAGTGCGCGTGTGACACTTTGCCACGGAACATTTGAGTTTCCTACCACTAGTGCCAAACAGTTTTGGGTTGTCTTTGTGGAATAAGTAACAAATGACAGGAATAATGTCTCTAGAGTTTAAACGTTTTCTAAGTTTTGTTTAACTGATAGAAAACAGACAGTTCTTGTAAATGGATGTTTTTCCCCTCTTGGCTTGGTGGAGCACGGTGTGCCCTAACTGGTCACGTGGCTAAAGGTCGAGTTCGTACATTTGGCCAAGAGTTATTACTGGTTTGGTTCAAGAGTTAGGTGCATCTTAGCGCTCTGTCCTCGGGCCATTACTCCTTTGTTTATTTATTGACGACTTACCTCTCCACTTAACCAATAAGGAAGTTACAGGTGACTTGTTCGCAGACGATACAACAAAACATAGTCCAGACAAGGACATAGTTAATGTTAATATTCGTCTAAAGCAGAGCCTGGTTGAAGTCTCTGATTGGTTTAATGCTACTAATAACATGATTTTAAACCACACTAAGACTGAATGTATGGCTATACCCATATGCCAGAAGACCCAGCTCGGTCTTCTGTCTGCAGGCTGAGCAACATTGCTTACTGAGGGTTACGGTAGACAACCAGTTTTAACGGCAGAGTCATATCAATAACGTTTGTTAAACTGTGTCCCGTAATCTGTGCATGTTATCTAGACTGACATATATGGTCGACGTTAATGCCCGCAATTTATTATGCAGCACATTGTTACGAGCGTGGCTGTGTGTTCTGTTTGTGATTTGTTTGTATGCTGAAAGATAACAGCTGTATTGTTGTTGTTGTTGTTGTTGTTTTTAAAGGTTGAGTGGAACAGAGAGGTTTCCTTGTTTAGTTTACGTTCGTTATATTGTGCTTCAGTAATGTAGATCTGTTTTCTCTGTTCTAGAAGTTTCTCTTGTTTTTCACGAAAATTCTAGAAGTAGCAACCTTGTTTTGATTGTAGCTAATCTTGCCTCGAGGGGCGGTACGCGTTTAGGGTCACGGTCTGAGTCGCCCGAAAATCTCGTACAAATCGTTTTCTTATGACTTGTTTACGATTACTGAGTAGGTGTTTATTAACGCGCCTAGATTCGGCGGGCGTGTACTCGATAATTCTGGATTTTTCTCAGTTTTAAATTGTAATGAGTAGGGTTGTGCCGATTAATGAAAACCTGAAAAAAATCGATTTAGTTTTTGGACGATTCAATAAACCGGTTCGACACTCGAATCGTGAATCGAAGTTGTAAAAGGGGCATAACTCTTGTCGCTATCAACTGAAAAATGGCAGAACAACTTCAACAACGTGAACGTCTCGTCGAAAATCCGAGAGGGAAATCAGCAGTCTGGAAAAGTTTCTTTGTGAAAGAAGTTGGCGGAACAATTCTGACAGATGAAGCCATTGAAGCTTACTCGGGGTTGCCTCCCCTCAAAGGTCACCCGGTTCGCGGTAAATCGCCGAAAAAAACCCGGTTTCGTCGTGAAATCGCAATTCGAAAACGGTTCGGCCCACCCGAATCGGAACATCCATAGTAATGAGGTGATTTTTTGATTGGTTCTTTCATAATAGAGGTTCAAAATGTGCTAGAACGCTATATCTGTATATAAGACTCTGAGGTAGGTGTGTGTGTGTGTGTGTGTGTGTGCGTGCGCGCATCTCCTTGATAACCTAAAGCAATAAAGTGAGTACACTTACTTTCATTTTCAGCAAAGTTTCAGTTTATGTCCCTATCTCAGTATAGATCTGTGCACTGATGACATTGCCGGTATTCAATTTTGTTGTGCAATGTACATTATATACATTACAATTTTCTTGTTGGTTTGCCTACAACTGAATCTTTCATAATCTAACAAAATAATTACATAGAAATATATTAAGTTACATACATACATGTCAAATGCACATTAATTTTAGGAACACAGCAGCCGTGCATTCAAGGGGCATAAAATGCTGAAACAGTGATTAGCATGTATGAACTACATTTTTATACGTACTCGCTGGTGTTCCCGTTTAGCGTATGCTGTCCGAGGCTTCGATGTAACTGGCTGGACTGTGCAGGAAACCAACGGCCTCTTTCGTGTGGTGGTCACCACCGTACATGTTGTCTGTGACTGTGATGCCACGGAAGTCACGGTTGAGTCAGTACCGATGGTCGACCCATTCGTGCTGGTTGCCGGCGTGAAACACTTTTGGATGGTCGGTACCGATCCAGGAAGCAAATCCTTTTTGGTCACACGGATTCCCATCTCTTCCCTCAGCCTGTACTGCAGTGGGTAACAGTCTGCTGAGAAGTGTTTTTCGCAAATGACACTGTTAGCTGTCGGAGCTGTGAAGTCGGCTCGGCATGTCTTCACAAAATTTATCCACTGCCGCCGTAGTGATGGATTTGTCGGGAAGCCGTGGATACTAACCCCATCGGAGATTTTGTTGCAGCACTCTGCTACACAACAACTCTTCCCGGTCCGTTTCCTTTTGAACTTCGGCGAGTCTTGAAAATACGTGTGGTCGTCCCAGTGGTCGGCCATATTGCTAAGCACCAAACTGACGTCACATCCGGTTTCGTTACCCAGCTCGGTTTCAACAGGTGAACGAACAAGGTTTTTGCTAATATTACGGTCGTATAACCGTTTTTTTTTTAAAAATCAGTTGGGGGGTTAAGTTTAGCATACAAATTAGTATTTCTCCTCAGAAAATAGTGCACCTCTCGGGTTGGTCTTTAAGAACTCGCTACGTGAAGAGTGTTGTCGTATTCCTCGGTAAGACGACGAGTGGTCAGGAGATCAGTACGCGCTAGAAATAAAGTACGCAATACAAATGTCAGTTCACTCAAACCCAAACAAAAACAAAATTTCTTAACTTCAACTGAAGACACAAACCTGGTAACACAGTGAAGGAAATAGAAATGTGCAAAGTCAATGCGAAACCAAAACATGCACAGCTCTGTTTACGTTTGAGGGAATGTCAGCAAAGACCTTGTTTCCAAGATCTTTGATGTCAGCGTGACCTAGATGCCGGGCCTGCCTTGCATCTTCCCAACTCTGTTTCACGTGGAATATGAAGAATCGTGAGTGCTGCTTATAATATTTTGAGTGCTTATGGAACGATTAAAATGGCCTTACACCAACAGCTACATTTAATAATTGCCTGCATGATTCGAACGATTCAAGGACCTTCGGTTGAATTAGAGATCTAGACTGACAAGGATTACGCTTGCCTTCCCAGCGGATAGCACACGACTGCAGTGAAGAGTCGATTCAGCTTCATGCCAGGTTTTGATGGCGTTGAAACCGTGTTCGATTTGAGTACGCAGTGCTTTTTAGTTAAAGTCTCCTGTCGTTTCAACAAGGTTTTTTGCGCCCTGCTTGCCACGGCTAGTCAAGTCAAGTAGTATTAGTTCGGTGCCCGGGATAGGCCAGCTTCGAGTAAACAAATATCTATTAAAAGACTCCTTCAAATTACTCATCGTTCCGGTATTTTTGTCACTTGTGCCAACTGCACATATGACGTGAACTACTGCACTATTATAGCTTTAGTATTAAGAATAACAGAGGTTTTAGATAAACACATTTTTTCATGTTTCTGCGAGAAGCGCCGGTCAAAAAAGTTCCAATACTGCAATTTCGTAAGTACAATTCAAGGCACTTAAGTCCACGTTTCATCAGGAAATCATTTCATCTGCAAATGTTTGGTTCACAGACAAAATCTGCAAGTATCGTCACTGCTTCCGACATTTCATCAGCCCTCTAGACCTTCCAGATTTCATGTGAAAAATAATTCAGTCGGAGAAGTCACAAAGCCAAGAAATCACAAGACATGAACAAGCATCCTCAGACGATCTCAGTGCTAGAGGCTGACGTCAAAAGTTTAGTTCACGGAATTGACGTCATCTCTCTCTCTCTCTCTCTCTCTCTCTCTCTCTCTCTCTGTATGACGACCTGCCTGAGGCTGACGTCAAATGTTTAGTTCACGGAACTGACGTCTCTCTCTCTCTCTCTCTCTCTCTGGGGAGCCAGGGTGGCTGAATGGTAGAGCGTTGGACTTTCAATGCTTGGGTCGAGAGTTCGAATCCCGGCCGCTGGGGCCAAATATTTGTGCTGGCCTTTTTCTCGTTGCCCCGTCTTTGATATCACCCTTATGTGGTGGAAAAGGACGTTAAACTCCTAAACACCCACCCACCCAACCTCTCTCTCTCTCTCCCTTCTTCCCCCACCCGGCCCCACCCCCCACCCCCAGTCACGTGGCTAATCGGTCGAGGTCGTAGAGGATCTAGTGTCATTGGTAGAACTTGGAGAGGGGAGAACCGACAACAAAACAGACAAAATAAAATGAAGTTTGGAAGAAACAACTTTGTAGGACGGGGCCGTTCCTCCTTGTTTCTTCTAATTTCTTCTTGGCGGCCGCTGGAATTCTTGTAACGTATCTGCAGATCTTGTAGTCTCGTCTGTATCCTACTCTGTAACCTAAGCTGGGGTTGGGGGAGGAGGAGGAGTGGGGGGGGGGAGGGTAATGTTGTTGACATTTTTTCCGCACTTCTTCTTCTCCTCCTCCTCCTCCTCTTTTTTCTTGTTTGTTTGTTCGTTTTGTGTGTTTGTTTGTTTAGCCAGGATTTATTTTTGACGACTAGCAATCAGTTTACTGCAGCCTGATCGCTGATGCACTTGAACACACACACATATATATGAACATGCATTGCATAAAACGCCAATTTTTTGCAGACCTCAAACACCTTTTGGTGATGACTGAACGGAAAAAAACACCGGTTTAAAAAAACCGGTTTGAAGTTAAAAAAACCGGTAAAAAACTGGTTTTGGATTTTGAAACCGGTTTCACAGCTCTAAAGCGTAGTAACACCTGTTGTTGGCCAAAAGGTTCTATCTGTGTTCTTCCTATCTGTATAGATAAAACCTTAGCAGGGAACACACGGTAATGGTTGTCATGTGATATGTCACATGAGTTATCATCACTAGTGAGATTCCCACACTTATACAAAGGGAGAGATCAAAGGGAAAAACCGGTAATGCATGATAATATATAAATTATTCCAGTATTTCATTTTCTCAAACTAGTTTATGGAACTCGCTGCCCGTCCATGCTAGAATAGCCCCATCACATATACAATGGATCATTTTCATAATTATATGTACATTGTATATTGCTCCCAGTAGTTTCCAGCATCCACGTCGCCTAACCCACCTTTTAAAAATGTATCGTTAAAGTTTTAATAATGATGATTTTTAACTGGCCGATTTTCAACATCTCCTACCGTTGAAAAATAGAGCTTTGTCATTGTCATTGTCTTCCTTAACCAATCAGGTCTCCCTCTGTCAGTGTTTGTGTTTTTTTCCCCGGAACCAAGCCTGTCTTGACCAACCCTGTACCCGGGTCCTCGCTTCTCTTGGCCCCTGCGATGATGCCCAGGTCGGGCTAACCGAGACCGAGCCGAGCCAAGTGATACCTAAGAAGAAAAAAAAACAAACAAAAATACTCGGTGACAAGGAAAGTGGACAGTTGCCGACAACTTTGAGGTCCCAGTGTTATGTCACAGTGTGCACGGAAGCGGTGAAAACTGTCGCATTTTACCAGCACAGTACATTTTCAGCCTGTTTAGAGATTATTTCCTGCATGAGTTGTCCCTCATGCATACACAGACCCGCAGCAAGCATGCATTTTTCGTGGGGGCTTTGTGCTCTGCCACGAAAAATGCGTGCTTGTTGCGGCAAGTTAGAAAACACATGCAGGCAATACTCTCTAACCGGGCTGAAAATGTACTGTGCTGGCGAATGCGACAGTTTTCATCGCTTTTGTGCAGACTATGAAATAACACTGGGACCTCAAAGTTGTTCGCAACTGTCCACTTTCCTTGTCACCGAGTATTTTTGTTTTTTCCTTCTTAGGTATCACTTGGCTCGGCTCGGTCTTGGTAAGCCCGATAATGGCATCATCGCATGGGCCAAAAAGCGAGGACCCGGGTACAGGGTTGGTCTTGACCGTCAGTGTTTACATCTCTGTGTGTAGTGTGTGTGTGTGTGTGTGTGTGTGTGTGTGTGTGTGTTTAAATCAATCACATGTACTGACTAATCCTTACACTGGTTTGTTTGTCTGGGTGTGAAAGAGAAAAACAGATTGAATGGCATTGTGAATGTGTGGAGTAAGATTGTGGGAACAAAACAGCAAACTCTCACTGACCTCTTCACAGCGAGAGCCGCGGGCAAGGCCACCAACATTCGAAACGACAATACCCATATTTTAAATACATTCTTTGAAACCCTTCCTTCAGGTAGACGACTGCGCGCACCGAAGTGCCGCACAAAAAGATATCGGCTTAGTTTACACCGTCAACTGTCAGCATCCTCAATTCTAATTCTAAATAGAAAATCCAAAGGGTGCCATGCCTGCGGCTGTCAGCTGATCAGGTTGGGTGTGTGTGTGTGTGTGTGTGTGTGGTGTGTGTGTGTGTGTGTGTGTGTGTGTTTTAAAGCTGTGATGGCATAGCAATGATGTGATATTTAGGATATGATGTGATATTTTAAGGTGTATATTTATTTATTTGAGTGATTTTAATGTACTATCTTATGTTTTTATGATCCCCACACCATAATTTCCCCCTAAGGGGATAATAAAGATGTATTGTATTGTATTGTATTGTATTGTATTGTATTGTATTGTATTGTATTGTATTGTATTGTACACAATAATCACTTAACACTGACTAAAATGAATGACTAATTTACGAAAAACAGAATACTTTCTTATGGTGACCATGAAACTAACTCACTCTGCCCTACTCGTTCACTTCACACGATTAAATGGATGACTGTTCTCTGCTTGCAGGCTTTCGGTTCTTGCTTGTGGGCAAATCGGGGAGTGGAAAGAGTTCAACCGGGAACACTATTCTTGGTGAGAAGAAGTTTGAAGTTCATGAAGTCCGGTCATTCAGCTCACGGACTCAGCAATGTGAAGTTGCGACTGGACGACACGGATACAACCTCTGTCCAGGTTAGAACATTATTTGGGGAGAAATCATCTAAAATGGACATGCTCTGTAATTCCCAAAGATGTGCGGTTTGCATTCGCGCGACCCTTTTCAACGTAGAACCCTTTAGGAGAGAGAGAAACGAGCAGTAAACAATGCAAGGCTATTCTAACTATTTTTCGCAGTCATAATATAAATTTTAAAATTTTTTTTTTTTTTTTGTGGGGGGGGAAGGTGGAGGGGGCGTGGGGGGGGGGTAGAAATTGTATCTGCCTATGCTAAGACATGGGTTTTCAAATCACGTTCGTTTACAATCAGACCTAATCAAACAGTGTGCGCCTGAAGTGTCGTCTTTTTGGCCTAGTTGTTTGCTTTACAGGTGATGGACACACCGGGCTTCTTTGACACACAACTAGCGCAAGAGGACCACAGCTCGAAGAATCACAGAAAGTTTACGGTCCTGGTGTGAATGTCCTGACGCTGTTGTGATAGTCATTGCAGCCCACCAACGCTACTCAAGAGAAGACTATGCTGCATATGAAACCATAAAGCAAATACTTGGAGAAAACGTGACAAACCATTCAGTGATTGTTTTCACAGGAGGCGACATCCGCGAACATAAACAAATAGAACACGACCTCTTTCATGCAGATGCACCAGCTGGGCTCCGTCAGGTATTGAAGGAATGCGACAACAGGTATATTGTGTTCAACAACAAGGCAACGGAGAAAAAGGTTCAAGTCGAATGTCTGCTAGAAGCCACCAGGAATGTAAAGAAACCATCGTTTCTGCGGCTATTAACGACTGGAACACTTACACAAGGCCTGGTGGGGCTACACGAAGGGGAACTGGAAAGAGAGAAGTATTGCCGAGGGATTCCACACCGGGTCCCCACGCAGGAGACAGCAACCGCCAGCAGAACGAGCGCATTGTCTACACGGTACGATGAGGAAGGTAAGAAAGGTCTGTAACGGTGTATAAAATGTTTGTGTGCTGTTCGTCGTAAATGGTAGCAGGTACTTTCATGCGGTACCCAAATGTTCATGCCCAGGCATATTGCCTTCTGATTGTTTCGAGCATTACTCTGGTTGGGTTTAGCGGCCCAGACCTGGTCCACCACGAGTGTTCACACTTCTAACCCAAACGTGGCCAAGCAGGAGCTGAACTAAGGAGTTCTTGCACCGTGTTATTTTTTGGAGGGTTTTTTTCTTTGTTTTTTTTTTGTTTTTGTTTTTTTTGCTGCCCCAACTCTTTTGCCAGTTCAGTGGTGTCCTCCCTGGTAATGGGTGGAATCCACGAAGGGCTCGGAAGCTGGGGTAATTTTTATTATGCATGATGATGGAGATGAGGATGATGGTAAGATGATGCTATGTACGTCCGTGTGGTTTGGGACTGCGGGACAGGGCCGCATTCCACGCTTTCCTGTCATAAATATCCCCGGCATTAACCAGGCCCGGAAACTACGGCACCTGCGGTCATAAGACGTGTCATACCAAGGGAAGCGCCCCCAAAGTCGCACCCGTGAAGTGGGTGAAGCTCGGCTGTGTGGCAACAGCCTCCCCATTGGGCCCATAGCACACCCGCTCTGGGTAGGAGCCGACCTAAGTAGGAAAAATCCCGCTTTCCTCGGCTGGGACTCGAACCCGGGTCTCCCGGTCCATGGTCCGAAGTGCTAACCACAACACTACGGGGACCGGTTTTGGAGTTCTTTTTATCCGTGCCAGGACTGGCCGGTGCTACCTGTCATAGCAACCAATGAATGTCACATGAACAAAACAAAAAGTGGTTAAAATGCCTACTAAATCCGCTGGCATTGTGATCTCTCTTGGGCACAGGTAAACTAGTTTCGGCTATTTGGGCTGACATAAGTTACTAAGGCCTTACTGTACAATAATGGTGAAAACAAATGTTTTGTCCTTTCCATTTCGAGTTTTTCCCTGCTAAGAACATACTGTCTCTCTTCTTTCGTATCTGTAACGATAGGTACTTCCGGAAGGGCCCCTCGAGTATTAAAAGCAGGGATGTAAATCAGTGCATTCTTTACCCCCAGTTGAAAACCCGGTTACAGTTGTAATAAAATCTCCGTCGGAACGCATTTCAAGTAAAAAGGCAGTTTTCATTCCTTAGCAAATTTGAGCAGCACATATGTGTACACGCACAGTGCACTTTGCATTGGAAGCTGTGCAAGGGTGCCAATGTTAGGCTTGGTCAAAGCAATAATGACTAATAAGATAAATGATAAGAAAATAATAAAATAGCAATGTGTTCTTCGTCTTCTTCTTGTGGTTTAGACAGAAAAACCAATTGCGTAGATACCGCTTTTTGCAGATATGCAAATGAGCTATCAAAAATGCAGAATTATTTGTTTTCTGCAGTACTTGATCTCCCTCCTCCATTAGAATTGCAGAAATTTCAGTTCAATTCAGCTCAGTTCAGTTCGTTAGATCTTTATTGTCCCATGAATGGGAAAGTGCGTGCGTGCGTGCGTGCGTGTGTGTGTGTGTGTGTGTGTGTGGTGTGTGTGTGTGTGTGGTGTGTGAGGGAGAGGACGGCTGCTGAAGCAGCAAAGAACGGAATATCGTCCTCACTGTCGCTACTCGACATATATAGGCCCCATGTTTGTTCAAGGAGTTAAGGGAGAGCACTCTACACATGTTTCGAGGTAGACTCCAGAGTGCAGTCCCTTTTCGGCGGGTCGTGAAAATGTGACTGCTTACAGCGCCATTTTCAAAAATGGCGAATTTTTTTTTTTTTTTTTTTGGATTTTTTTTTTTTGTTGTTGTTTTTTTTTGTTTGAGAAAAGCGAAGACTTGTGTCATATGAATCGATTTGAAACGAAGTCTTGAATATCCGACCACATTTGGTTTAGGCAAAATCTTTGCCAGCGGACAATTTTTGTTGCGCTTTGATGGCACTGTTTACGTGGTACACTGATCCAACAGGATGTGAGTAAACGGCAAGGGGTTGCACTCTGACAGGCCGTTGCACTCTACAGGCAAGTATTATTGCACGGTGCAGACGATCACGTACCTGCCTTGTGGTGGAATAAGAGACGATTACAAAAGCATACACACCCGTTCTCTAGGACTGAATGTAATAATAGATCTCAGGGGCGCCGGAAGATGTTGGGGGGGGGGAGGGGGGGCAGAATCTCGGAGAGGGGAACGTTGCCCGAAGAAAGTGAAAAGCGGGGGGGGGGGGGGGGGGGGGGGCGATCAAATGCTGCGTAGACAAAAAACTTTACGAACCAGGACGTTGCCCGAAGTGAAAAGCGGGGGGGGGGGGGGGGGGGGGGGGGGGGGGGGGCAAAAAACAGAAGTTCTCTGTTGGGTGGGATGAGGGATGAGGGAAGAGCACTAGGGTAGGGGGAGAGGTAGGGGAGGGGGGGGCAAGACCATGGCTTTGCCCCCCCCCCCTCTTGCCATAGTCACCTGATTTTCCAGGGGGGGGGGGGGGAGGGCAAAAAGACTCTTGCCCCCCCTGCTTGGGTACAGGGGGGCAGCTGCCCCCCCTGCTCCCCCCCCCCCCCGGTTCCGGCGCCCCTGGATCTGTATTCAGACAGAGACATGTTATGTATGTCTCTGATTCAGAAACACGCCTACTTTCACTCTGAAGACAGCCTGCCATCACTTGCGCCATTGAGGATCCCTCTGGGTTCAAAGCTGGTCAAGGATGACATTGCGCGACCTTGTGTTTGAGAGCACCGAGACAAGCAAATAAAAGCGACATTAAAGGAACAGGTCAACGTTTCGGCTTCCGCCTTCCTCAGGACACAAACAAATGGGACATAACTTCAACAAACAAACAAAAGGTTACTCTGCGGACGTAGTGACATACACGGCGCGGGGAAAAAAAAAAAACGCTGGGCGAGAAAAGGACCAGAAAACAACAGTAAAAATATCACAACACCCATCCTTCGGTGACGGAAGACCATGGACTGTGTGTGAAAAAAAAGAGTGGGGCAGAAAAGAACAGAAAAGAATAGTAAAAAAAAAAAAAAAAAAATAGCAGACATCACAACACCCTTGGTCTTGTGTCACCAAAGGATGGGTGTCGTGATGTCTGCTATTTTTTTTTTTACTATCCTTTTTTCACACACAGTCCATGGTCTTCTGTCACCAAAGGATGGGTGTTGTGATATTTTTACTATTGTTTTCTGGTCCTTTTCTCGCCCAGCGTTTTTTTTTTATTATTATTATTTATTATTTCCCCAGCGCCGTGTATGTCACTACGTCCGCAGAGTTACCTTTGTTTGTTTGTTGAAGTTATGTCCCATTTGTTTGTGTCCTGAGGAAGGCGGAAGCCGAAACGTTGACCTGTGCCGTCCTTTGTGAAAGTTAAGTGGGTTTCTGTCCCTTTTATGTCGCTTTTATTTGCTTAACTTGTAACCACTTCGTAGTCATTACCGTTTCCTTTTCTAGCACCGAGACAATTTAGGCCCATCACGTAGCGCAGTGAGCGCCATTTCCCCACCGTGCGCAGATGTACTTTCCACTGAAAGACTCTGTGCCCCAGAGAGTGGTTTCGAGGTTGTTTCTCAGAACATGTTTTCACGTGTCATGTAAAGCATGTTTCGGGCGTTTTGCCTTTTAAGAAAACCTGTTTTCAGTGTGACATCGCCTGTACTCAAATTATCAGTGATTTGCCAACGTCAGTTTTGATTGACGTAATGCTGGCGGCGTTCTTTGGGGGATGTCTCGCCACTGTTTCTGAATTGTTCTATCTTGAGGTGTGGAAAGCAGGAATTCCATCGATGAACTGGATTTAGTGTTTGCCACAGACACTCAGCAGTACGTTAAAACCTCCACTCTGCTTTTCAGAGTGTGCAGTGTAATATCTGATTTTTTTCATTCCACTACGTATACACCCTTTCTTCCTCGGATGACGCAGGTGGGGTTTTTACGTGTACATATTGGCATGTATGCAATGTATGCGGGTGTGCACAAAGGCGAGTGATGCACACGATTTTGGTCTGGCCAGGAAAAAACAAACAAACAAACAAAAAGCCACAACAACAGCAAAAATTCATGTCCGTCGTGATTCATGCTTTAACGACTAGACCAAATCAATATATTATGCAGTTCTCCGTAATGATTGATTAATCGCTTCTTCAAAGAACCACAGATGTTCACATACACATGTTCTACGTACCGTCCTACGTCAAACTTAACATGTAGCCACAGGCCCTCAGCCATGCAGTCTGATTCTCCCCGGCAGCCTATCTGATTGAGGGCTCTCTGTTATCGATTCAGACAGACAGACTAGAGATACGACTTAAGGCAGGGAACCCTCGAATTAGGCGTTGGGACGCCCCAAATTACTGCTTAAAAATCGTTTCCGTGGACAGGTTTTCTAAAGTACAAAAAATTGGGTGATCCTAGATGTATTTTGTGTGCTGAATCCAAATCTGAAGAGATCTCAACCCGTAACGATTCGCATTTTTTAGTATCGTCATTTTCTATTTTTAGTACTTGTACTTTTGACTGTGCGCACCTGGCGACAAACAAACTTATGGCATTCTTTATAATTCATGGTAATTTTGTTCAGTTTGTTGAAAAACAAACATTCTGGACATGTGAAACAAATCTAAGAGCCTATTGGTCTTGTGAAAGGCTTTGGAAAAGAGGTAAAGACAGTGATATCACTGATAAGGACAAAGCTGTTCACAGAGTAATTCAGTATCAGATGCTTGGCACACTGACACCTCAGGAGCGTGTGTTTGTATACATACATACTGTGACAAAAACTCCAGGAGAGCATAACAATAAAAATCAAGATCTAACAAGAAAAAATTGAGGACTTCAACACAGATTGTATGTATCGTATCTGGGCTTGCGACGCGGAGCATAGCCAAGAGTCATTGAAAGTTGAGCGCAGCTAATGCTATGTCTCCACATGAATGATGCAGCATTACCACAGTATAACTTATCAGTTAATTTAACTTTTAAGTCTGTGCGTCACTAAAGTCTTTCAGTGCACTAAAAAAAAATCTTAATACTTGTCCAAAACATGAAAAATAACCACAGACGCGCAAGACATTTTGTTTATGGAAAGAAGACATCGACTTTACCCAGTAACCCCATTCGGAGATATATAAAAAATATATATAAAAAGGAATAATAGAAGTATTTAAACCAAAAAACCAACCAACAAGTGAGAAGAGAACACTCAAAGTGGTATGATGATTTTTAAAAATTTTTGTGTATTTCTCGTATGAAGATGGAGATGAGAATGAGTATGAAAGATGATGTGAAGTGATGGGTTAAAACGTATGATTTGTAGTGTGTGTAGTGTAGTGTAGTAGTCAGTGCACGTGTGTGTAGGTTAGTGTTTTAGTGTGAGTGTGTGTTGGTTTGTTAGGTGTATGTAGAAGTGGTGTGCGTGGGAGTCTGTATGGGTGTGTGGCTGGGTTGGAAGTAAAGTTTTTTCTGCAGTGTGGTGGAGGTAAGAGTGGTCTGTGTGATCTGTTTGGTGTGGCGTATGTGGGTGTTGTGTATGATTGTCGTGGTTTTGGTGCAGGGTATTTGAAGTGTGATGAGGATGTTGTGGGTGCATATGTGGATGTGAATGTGAATGATGTGTGCGTATGTGTAGATGAGGATGGTGTAGATGGGAATGTGCAAGATGGTGGCATGGGTGTAGGTTTGTTTGATGAGGGTGGTGCAGGTAGGGGTACAGATAAGGTTGGTTCAGATGTATGCGTGGATGAGAGTGGTGGTTTGGTTGAAAGTGATGCAGATGTGGATGTGTGTGAGGGTAGTGTAAGTGTATGTGTGGATGAGGGTGGTGGCAGATGTTGATGTGGTTGTATGTGCACAGGTTTAGGTGAGGGTGGTGTGGATGCAGGTGGGCGTGCGCAAGTGTGGTGGTAGGGGTGTGTTCCTAGTGCATGCGTCAAGTACTGTCATGTGTGGTGTGTGTTCCTGTGTAATCTTGTGTTTGAGTCTGTCCATTGTTGTCTGTAAGTGTTGTAGTGCTAAGAAGAGAGTAGCCTTGATTGTTGTGATATGATTGAAGCACTTTTGATTCTGAGGCTGATGTCTGTAATAGGCTAGGAAAATTGCCGAACAAGGTAGAACAAATTTGATCCTAACCTTTTATTACAGATTTCAGTAGAACACAGGCCCCTAATGCCGTGGTGGTCTCCGTGAATTTTTTCTCCGTCCGCGTCACCGTTAAAGACGACCGTTTATCTTGCCACTTTCACTATATGAGCCCTATAAATGGGCTTTTGAGGTGTGCACAAAGTATGCGTGTTTGCGGGTACAGAAATGCGCAGAACTCCACTCTAAATACGGTTACTGTTAGACAAGACATGCATTGTTGACATACTGAAATTTTACCCCAATCAGAATGATGCTTCCTGGAAAATTGCGGCCATCAGTTTGGCCGTTGATTCAAAGGACCCTGTAAACGGCAGCATTTGATGCTTGTGCACTTATCAGGTCACTGCAGGTGACATGTATCGCGGAAAACATTTACGAACATTGAACAATTTAGTCAGGAAACGCTTCTTGGTGTTGTGAAGTTCCCTTGTCACCGCATGTCCAGGTACGTATGAAATATGATATCCAAGTGAGCACTTTTTTCGGTAGCGATATTTTGGGTTGTACTTACTAAAGTAGTTGCTGCGTTGTGAGTAGTGAACGATTTTCTCAAAGAGCAGTGCACACTCAAGAATAGTATCCCAGTTGTGTCATATCAAAAGTTCATTGAAATCGCTTTTGTACTTTTGTCACTAACAGCCAACGAAAGTGCAACCTATTTAATAATGGCTGCTAGTTCAGTACTCCATCACATTTGCCAGAAATATATGCCAGTGATTTTCATTTGTAAACTTATGAATGTTCAAAAAAGAGGCAAAATAACGGCGTTTGTTCCAAGGAAAAACACGTTGAAAATAAAAGAGATTTCACAGATTTGCTTTTTGTGTCTATTGTTTTTCATTTGCATTCGTGTGATATTATTTTTCTGGACGTTTCATATTAAGTTTGTCTAATTTCTGTACCTGTACCTCAAAACAGGAATTAATGAAAAGTCCGACAGTTTCTGAGTGCGTTAGAATTTGAGGCAAAAAGGTATACTTGTAATAGTATTTTAGGGTTGCTGGACCATTTCTCTAAAGCATGATGTGCGTCTGCAAATGATCTGTCAAGCGTAGCAGCTGCAGCAGCGTAATATGTCAGCCCGGTCCCCATCAGTAAGAGAATTGGCGTCTATATGGAAAAAGGAAGATTTGATAACTGAGAGCTTCTACAGGCAAATCTGTCGTCATTTCGTTGGACCACCACAGGTGGTCTGGCCTAACATATCCAGTAGTCAAACTTGAAGTGTGTGCACAATACCTGCTGCAGCGGCGTCATTTGTAATCTTTGCTGTGTATAGTCAGTTTTTGAACCCAACACAATATGGATTCCCGTCATTTCCCCTCACAGCCAAAAGGACATAGTGGATGGGCTAGTAACACGTAAGTGCCAAGCTCTCCTCTAAAAGTTGGTCAGTAACAAAAAACGCTGTGTACACTGTGGCCGTCATATCTGGCTACTTGGTAACCTACCCCCGTAGCAATTAATGCTCTGTTTAATTAGAAAAAGGTGATTTAAGTCACCTATTTCAAGCAGTGAAGAGTTCATCAAATTTGATGTGGGATGCACGTTTTCCTTCTCCTGGAATCACTCTACTTTTTCCAATATGTAAAACAATGACAAGTTAAAACTGGTGGCTGCTAGCAGCAAAATATAAACCTACCCCCCGCAGCATGTAATGAAGGAAATGGGAAAAAATGGGTAAAATAATGACCGCTGTAAGAAGACGTGCTTGTTTAGATTCAGGGATCTTTCTTCATACGACTAGTCATTGTCTTTTCCTCCAAGACAAATGTATAAAAGGAAATTGCATCAAGTGTAGCAATTATGGCAGGCTCTTTTGGTAAGCACCGCTTTCAGCCCTTATAGGGAACTGATAGCTTCAATTAACGGCCATCTATAAGCAATAATCTCTCATACAAGTTCTTGAAGATACTTCTGAAACACAGAGCATGTGCCCGAATTTGCATCATATTATACTTGTTTTCGCGGATACACCTTATCACAGAAACCAATCAATGTCCCTACTCCCATCATTACGCATATTCAGCCATTATTAAACAGGTTGCACTTTCGTTGGCTGTTTGTGACAAAAGTACAAAAGCGATTTCAATGAACTTTTGATATGACACACCTGGGATACTATTCTTGAGTGTGCACTGCTCTTTGAGAAAAAACCGTTCACTACTAACAAAGCAGCAACTACTTTAGTAAGTACACCCCCAAAATATCGCTACCGAAAAAAGTGCTCACTTGGATATCATATTTCATACGTACCTGGCACATGCGGTGACAAGGGAACTTCACAACACCAAGAAGCGTTTCCTGACTAAATTGTTCAATGTTCGTAAATGTTTTCCGCGATACATGTCACCTGCAGTGACCTGATAAGTGCACAAGCATCAAATGCTGCCGTTTTACAGGGTCCTTTGAATCAACGGCCAAACTGATGGCCGCAATTTTCCAGGAAGCATCATTCTGATTGGGGTAAAATTTCAGTATGTCAACAATGCATGTCTTGTCTAACAGTAACCGTATTTAGAGTGGATTCTTCGCATTTCTGTACCCGCAACAACGCATACTTTTTGTTTTTTTTTTTTTTTTTTATTCCTGTTTTTGGGATTTTTTACAAATGATGACATATTGACAGTAATAATGGTACACGGGACACATTGACATTAATACTGATACAGTGTATGTACAAGAACTGGTCTCCACACACACACACACACACACACACACACACACACAATTACATTACATGCATCTCTTAAGTAAGTTTTAAGTGTATACACATACTTCTTTTATATTACACAGTCACTGTATAAGTTTTTCGTATGGGAGCCAAAGTAGCAGGAATTTCTGCATTTCATCGACAGTAGTGCATCTGTATCTCTCAATCCAGTATCTCTGTTTGCATAACTGACTAAAGATATTTATGTCTGGTCTTACTCCCTTAAGTCTGCATGTATAAATATGGTACTTGGCAAGTAAAATCAACAAATCTATCACAATATCTGATCTAAATTTCCTTGCTACGCCAAAGATAACAAAAGTTTCAGTCAGGGATAATGTTGCACAGTTATCACAGTTTCTATTAAGCCATCCCTGCACTGAGTTCCAGAATGACTGAACAAGGGACAGCCCCAAAATAAATGTGTTAACGTTTCCTCCTCCACCCCACAGAATGTACAAGTTGCAGATTCTGATAACTTTTTCAGGTATAAAAGTCTCTTTGTAGGAAGTAAACGGTGTATAAGTCTAAACTGGAACCATCTCATCTTAGGGTCAAGGGTAGTTTTTATATGTTTACAAAAAATCAGTTTCCATGGTGGTAGATCAGTGAACTGCTGTGACCATTTAAATGTACAACAGGAGCGGACTCGGGTTCTACAAGAGCAGAATAGATAACCTTTGGTTCTCCATACAAGATCCAAATTCCACACCTTGCAAACATTTACTATACAATCACCACTTTTCTCAAACCCTCTTTGCCGCCTGTATTCCTTAACAGCACTAATAATACCTGTGTAGACAAGGAAGTTTGTATGTACTAGGGGATATTTTTGACAAAACTGCTCATACTCTAAAAATTCCCCCGTGGAATCCATCAGATGCCCAATAGCAACAATTCCATTGTCTCTCCAATTTTGTACATAGATAACCCTTCTACCTCGTTTGACATAAAGGTTATAGAACAGACAATCAGATACAAATTCACTATACCGTTCTGGCACACACTTATAACTAAAGTGTTTATAATGTCTAACAACATCTGACCAAAACTTATTTCTACACCGGTTCATCACAATGTTAGCATACTCACTACCATACTGTCTTAGATTTCCAAATTCTGGGCATAGAGAAAACAATAAAGTTTTGACTGGAGAGTCCTTACAAAATATTCTACGCAACCAACTTATCTTCACTGATGCTAAAAAATAATGGACATTCAGCATTTTCAGACCTCCTTTCTCATATGTTGCACAAACAACTCTTCTGTTACTTTTGCCATCTTTTTATCCCACAAAAATGCAAACAAACATTTATCAAGTTCACTCATAAACTGAGCAGGGGATCTGGGAGATTGGTAAATAAGTGTACCAGGTTTTGATACTACAAGAGTCTTAATGACGGTTATTTTTCCAAAGGGGGTAAGTTGCCTTTTAGACCAGACTGTGAGAATGCATTGTATTTCAGCAAGTTTATTTTCATAATTAATCCGTGTAATTCTATCGATATCCGTGCTGAATATTACCCAAGGACTTTAAAGGTCCCAGGATTCCAAATAAAGTTGGCATCACGCATGTACTTTACTTCAGAATTTCTTCTTGGCCCTAACCAGACCACTTGTGTTTTGTCGTGATTGATTTTCAGTCCTGATATAGAAGCAAAATATCTGAGACATCGTATGCTCTCAGTGAAAGATTTTTCACTACCATCGAGGAAGATAGATGTGTCATCTGCGAATTGAGACAATAGTATTCAAGGTCGTTAACCCTTAAACCTTTAATTTCTGTATTGTTACGCATAATTGAAGACATGATTTCCCGCACAAATTAAGTAAATGTAGGGCGAACATGGATCGCCTTGTCTGCATCCCCTTTTCACCTTAAACCAACTAGAATACTGACCGTTTACAGAAAACACATGCCGTTATATTGTTTGTAAAATGTTTTTATCCATGTAATCATGTCCGGACCGAAGTTAAAGAAGCGAAAACACTTCTCAATAAATGACCACGCTACACTATCGAACGCTTTTTCTATATCAACTAGCAGAAGCAGCCCTGGAATTTTGTTTATGTGTGTGTGTACAAGTACATCATATAACAACCTAATGTTTTCCCCGATATATCTTCCCTTTAGGGAAACCTTTTTGATCACTGTGAATAATAGTGGGTAATACACGTTTAAGACGTTCTGATATACAAGCAGAAGCCAGCTTATAAACAGTGTCAGAAGTGTAATGGGCCTCCAATTTCTTAAGGTACCTCTTATCCTTGCCCTCCTTTCGGTATACAGGTTATAATTCCCTGACGTTGGGTGGACTGACATCTGACCACAAGAGAACCCATAATTAATAGACCGGACAACAAAAGAACCGAGATCAAGCCAGAAAAACTTAAAAAATTCCGCACTATATCCATCAGATCCTGGACTTTTATTGTTTTTCATGCGCTTCAAGGCTGACAAAGCTTCTTTATTACTAATTAGACCTTCAATCGATTCACTCTGTTCTTGAGATAGACCTGGTGCTTCCACCAGTAGCATTCTAAATCCACATCTAGCACCTCTGACTCCCTTGAAGCATAAAGTTGCTCGTAAAAACTTTGTGTTTCATTCATAACATCTGTCTGAGAATAGATAACAGTTTCCTGGTCATCATTTACTAAAAAATTCATTGACTTTTTAACAAAATTTCTTTTTTCTAAACTACAAAAGTACCTTGTTGCTCGCTCACCCTCCTGTATCCATTTTGCCCGTGATCTAATAATCATTCCATCTGTTTTCTTTCTCCTGATATCCATAAGTTCTTGTTGTTTTCTTTCGAGTAACACTATGTTATTATCAGTAAGATTGTTCTCTAACAAAGCAATCTCATTAGCTAGAGCTGCCTCTTTCTGTTGTTGCATCTTCTTTTTGTAGCTAGCATAGGATATTGTACGACCTCTAACCTCTAACAGGATCATTTCCAAAAATAACTGATCATTAATAGTAAACTGGATGTCATCATTATTAATCTTGTCAATGTTTTCCATATCATAAAGTAGGATACCGTACTGCTTCTTAAGTTCAAGTATTACATTCTTAACCATACCAACATACTCCTTGTCTTTCAACAGAGAGTTGTTAAATTTCCAGTATACTCTAGGTCTATATTGATGACTATTACCAATTGTAAATGAAACAAGAGAGTGGTCGGTACGATAACCAGCTTCTATTTTACAACTGCTTATGTCTGACATCAAAGATTCAGACACAAGAAAGTAGTCCAGCCTACCTTTTATGTTGGTGTTGAACCTACGCCAAGTATACTGGCGTTTTTGTGGATGTACCTGTCTCCAGATATCTACCAAGCTATACATCTCCATCATATCATGAACAGTTTTCATCGCCCGAGGACGATTTATGTTTCTGTACCGAAAGGTATCTTTACTAGGATCTACAACAACGTTCCAGTCACCTCCAATTACAATATAGTCGTTATCTAATTTATCTATTTCTTCTTCAATACCTTCAAAAAAGGCAGGCGAGTCACGGTCACTCGGACCATATAGGTTAATTAAAGTCATACGCTTATCAGCGCATTCAATATCAATCACAATATATGCTCCATCAACACCCTTAATTACATTGTGCAATTATACTCAAAATTATTATTAAACATTATAGCCACACCTTTACTGTTAGTACTAATGCCATTCACGATACAATTGAAACCCCACATTGATCGTACAATATTTTCATCTGATGACTTCCAGTGTGTTTCCTGTAAAAAGTATATATTGGCTTTTTGTTGTCTTAAGTAATCAAACACATCTTTTCTTTTTTGAAATTGACCAAGACCATTTATATTGAGAGTACAGATCTTGAGTGGATCATGTAACACCATGATCAGGGAATGTACTATAGTCAATAACTACTGACCAAAGGGATGGCACCCATCCATGTTCCAACCCCTCAGTGAAACAGCTGGGGGTGGAACAAAGTAAACAGGTAGTGATACACAAGAAACAGTCACCTCCGAGATGCAGCAAGTACATGTACATATATATGGGGATAAAAAACAAACAAAACAGACCACTTACTACAACAGTCAACAAACAAAAACACAGACAAAAAACATAAAAAGAAACAAAAAGGATATTCATGGTAAACAAACCGCTCGATACGGTGCCGAGTAAAAACCTCTGCTGATTAGGTCCTATTTGCCTAACCAACCAAAACTTTGAATGGAGCAATTAGCATATCGTTTGTTTGAAACTATTAAGTTAGTTATTCAAAGGCTTTTGGAAAAAAAAACAAAAAACAAAATACTGCGGTGTATGTATTGTAGGTGTGCATACGCACATGCCTGAGCATGCACGTGTGTGCGCAATATGTAAGTCTGCGATAGTGTGTGCAAACGTGGCTAACATTGATGATGACTATGTATTTTACTGCAACCCACAGTCAATTACTTAATTTGACAATGTACACACATGGTAAACATGTGCAAGGAAAAAAACAACAACAAAAAACATAGGGCTACTGTGCAACTCAACAAAAGGGAGAAAAACAAAAAGGATGAGCCGTGAAAAGGTCAAGCCGACAAAACAAAATGCATAGGCAGAGTCCAAGCTATCAGGGCTTATCATGTTTTAACATCATGTAGAAACCTACTATTGAAGCATTCAAGTTAGGTAAACCAACTATATGATGTAGTTTTGGTAACCACGACTTCAAAACATCCTTATTTATCTGACATTTGTCCTGTTTTGCACATACACACACACACATGCAACATACACATACACACGCACATGTATGTATATATATATATACACTCATACTGTATACGCATGCATACACACATACACACACACACACACTCCCCCACACACACTACCACAGGCCACAAAATGAGGTAGCCAGAAAACCAAACAAATTATGATCCATTACTGTCTACACAGCGTTCGCAGATTTGCAAGCAACCAAGACTAAATTAAACAAAGCAAAAAACAACAACAAGAATCAGCAAAAGGAAAACACTCAGTACAAGACTTGAGCAACTTCTATTATTCTCTGAAAGGGGATCCCACATGCAGCCTGGCAAGACGGAAAAAAAAAGAAAAAAAAAGAAAAAAAAAAAGGCGTCGCCCTGAAGGCGAGACAGATAAAGGGACAAAACCCCTCCGGCCATGTAGAAAAGCCTAGAGTCCAACATGGTTCCCTTCAGTCAAAGTGATAACGAGGCAGGACTCAAACCTAGAGAAACGAAACAGAAAAAAAACAAATGGGAAGACTCTTGAAAGAGCAAAAACACGTCTTAATGTATGTGGGATGGGAGGGGGAGGGGAATGTGATGCAGGCGCCATACTTCCTATGGACGTACCTTTTACAGTAACCCCGGCTATTGAGACATCAAGGTAATCCATTCTGCCACATGACTTGTATGGTACGCGGCTGCAGCCGCCGAAACACCTTGCACTGCGTCAAGTGGCATTGCGTCGGCAGCATACATTCTGCAAACACGCATACTTTGTGCACACCCTCAAAAGCCCATTTATAGGGCTCATATAGTGAAAATGGCAAGATAAACGGTCGTTTTTAACGGTGACGCGGACGGAGAAAAAATTCACGGAGACCACCACAGCATTAGGGGCATGTGCTCTACTGATTTCTGTAATAAAAAGTTAGGATCAAATTTGTTCTACCTTCCGCTATATGAAATGCCTAATTAGACTCGCCTATAAGAAGTTTTTGCATGAAGAAAGGTGTAGATCCGGGTAGTGTGAGCTGTGGTGCATATGTAAGTGGTGCTGGGAGGATGTTGTTGTTGTGTGAGTGGATGCCAGTGATGAGTTGGTCTAGTTGGTGTGCAATGTTGAAGCAGGGGCGCCGGAACCGCGGGGGAGGGGGGGGGGCAGGGGGGCAGCTCCCCCCCCCCTGTACCCAAGCAGTGGGGGGGGGCAAGAGTATCTCCCCCCCCCCCTGGAAAATCAGGTGACTATGGCAAGAGGGGGGGGGGCAAAGCCATGGTCTTGCCCCCCCCCCCCTCCCTTCCCCTTTCTCCCCCTCTTACTGCTCTCTCCCTCATCCCACCCAACAGAGAACTCAGTTTAGCCGTTGCATGTAATATTATCAAAATGACTTGGCAAAAAGTCGTCTGATAATCCCCCTCCCCCCCCCCCCCCCCCCCCCCCGCTTTTCACTTTCTTTGGGCAACGTCCTTCCTTTCAGTTTTTGTCTGCGCAGCATCTGATCCCCCCCCCCTCCCCCCGCTTTTCACTTTCTCTGAGATTCTGCCCCCCCCCCCCTCCCGCAACATCTTCCGGCGCCCCTGTGAAGGGTTGCAATGCTGTGTCAGTGTCTGTTGTGTACGTGTCCATGGGTTTGTCAAATTCTCTATTAATAATATCCAAATCCTCTGATGTCAGTATGTATTGTGTTGTGGTTTATGCTGCGTGTTCTGTGTTTGTATCTGCGGTGTGTGTTATGGTGCTTATTGAGTGTTCTGTGTTTATGTCTGTGGTGAGAGCAGTTGTGTGTTTTGTGGTGTGAGCTGGAAATGAATGACACCACGTACTTTTGCAGCAGACGACGCCATGCTGCTACTCCGCACTGAAGCAAATAGGCTGATTTTTTTCATTGGTCAGAAATCAAGCAAGTGACGCAAACGCGGCAGCGGTTGTAGTCTCCCTTGTTTTTGACAGAGCTCGACTTCGGCAGATTATAACAGACGATTTCTATAAAATGCGATTCGTTACACGTGAGATATCTGCGGTTTTCAAAAAAGGTGTTGATGAGCTGTGTCATAAAAAATCTTGTACTTTAGTAATACCGTCCACGGATTGGAACGAACGAGATATCCGTCCTACTGCCTAAATACTCCGACAGATAATCCCACACGCGTGATTTGTCTGTCGGAGTATTGGTGCACTGTGGTTGGCTGCACTGACTTGTCAATCATAATCAGGCTGCATGTCAATTACTTTGCACTGGCGTAGCGCAGTTCCCGTAAAATTATCAATTCATCTAAAATCACGTATGCCGAAGGGTAAGGTATTTCTTTTATAGAAACAGTCAGTCGATCGGCGCTTGGTATAAATAATCTTTGCCAGGCCAGTGCTTTGCTGAAACTTATACTGGCAGAGAAATCCAGAGGACAAAACTTTCGTTTGAGTAGCTACGGCGGTGTGTGCAGTATTTTCAGCATGAGCGACGTTGAAAGTGCGTAAAAGATCGAGTGTACAAATTATACTGTTGTGTTTATGTGCGGTTTTCGACAAAAACTCAGTGGTGTTTCGGACCCACTGACCTTATCATGAAAGTCAAATGTTTTCTGCCTCTCCGCCTGCCCAGCTTTTTATTAAACATGTCAAGTTCCATTTCAGGACTACTTTTCTAAATTTATCTACAGGGTCGAACTTTAATTAAGGACCACTTATACACAGTCTCATAAAACATAGAAAGTGAAACCCGAAAACGCCAGAAACATAAATGTTTAATTTCATTATCAGTGAACCATATTTGGTCAATTTCCCAAAAGAAAAAACAAAAACAAAATCATTGTGCGTGATTAAAGACCCCCCCCCCCCCCCCGCCGAAATTGAAATTCACAAACAGAGTGTTCCTTTACAGTCTGATCAAAACCGAGTGTGTCCCCCTCGTGCTGCCACACAACCCACACAGCGCTGTCTCATGGTGTTGACAGTTCTTGCAATGAGGGCCTGGGGGAGGTTTGCCCACTCCTGCTGGAGGTAGTGCAGCAGCTGTGATCTCCTGGACGGCGTCATCTGCCAGCTGCTCTCCAGGACGCCGCCACACCCGAATGCGTCCATCTCGTGGCTTCACCAGGAGCCGGGACTCGTCACTTAACAGCACCAGTTGCCGCTGTGCCCGGGGCCACCTTTGGTGAGCTGTACACCTGGCCAGGCGGCTTGCCCGGTGTGCCGCAGTCAGTTTGGGTTTCCTGGGCGTCTTGCATGAAGGTTGCCAGCATGGAGGCGCCGCCGTGTGGTCATCTGGCACACTGCTGTGTTAGTGGCAGCTTGGAGCCGACGCCTGATGGTGTTGGAGGTGATGGTCCTCCTCTGAAGAGCCTGTCTGCGGATGAACCGGTCCTCCCTTGCAGTGGTCTTCTTTGGCTGGCCTGGACGGGGTCTTTCTTTAACAGTTCCAGTGGCTTGAAAACGTTCTCTCAGCCGAATGATAACGGAGTGGGACCTGTAGTGTTCTGGCCACTTCTCGAACGCCAACTCGATCCTGCAGCCATGCAATCGCCCGGGTCCGGTCAAAATCTGACAGCTTGCGTCTTGGAGGCATGTTGGTGTTGTGAGGAATTATGCACATTCGGCTGCTTTTATGGGCATTCCAGTGAGTGAAATGCTCAGCAATGCATTGGTTCTTGCACGTGCATTTAGAATTTCAGACCAAAGCCGTTCGAATCAGTGTTCACTGATGCTTACAAAACAGCCAATTTTGCCAATAATCAGCAACTTTCAATCCCCCCCCCCCCCCTGCATGCCGTACGTGACAACAAAACAGCTTCAGCAAACTTTGCAGGATACACTGTTAACCCTTTAACCCTTTCCCAGTAGAATTCTTTGATAAAATGCACTGCTTGTAATTTTTGCGAATTTTTAAATATAGAGCCTGTTTGCCTGGGTGGTCCTTAATTAAAGTTCGACCCTGTATATACATGTATTTTGGTTTTGATAGAAAGCAACACACTTATTGAAAAGTAGTTAAGTTGGTTTATATAAAGAGTGCAGACCTAGCGTTTGTAGTTTGTCACCCACGATTGAATGAACGGTAGGATTAAGTATTTTGACTTCCGTGTGTGTAATAAGTAATAAAGTAATAAGTTCAGGGGTTTTTGCTCACTTGTGTAACAAAGTGAGTCTATGCAATAACCCTCCGTTGCCTCTCTCTCTCTCTCTTTCTCTGTGTGTGTGTGTGTGTGTGTGTGTGTGTGTGTGTGTGTGTGTGTGTGTGTGTGTGTTTGTCTGCGGTAAACCTTAAAACTGGCCTTTTCTCAGAATCTACTAATAGCGGAGGCACCGGCCAAACTTGCATGCTGATAGGCATCCATAAGACCTGTCAAAACTTGCCATTTTGAATGACCTTGACTCAAGGTCGAGGCCACAAAAGCAGTCTCCTTGGAACATTAACATTGGTTAATTTTCTCAGTCTACACACACCAGAGGCTTTAAACACTGCATGACAATAGACATTGATGAGAACTTTGCAGACATACCTGTATTCAAATACCTTGTGTCAAGGTCAAGAGCATACAAACTGTTTGTGAAAAACTTTACAAAACCTTAACATTGGCATTTTACTTTAAAAATATGCAAGTTTACTCTTTTCATGTTTTCTCTTTGAAAATTTTACATTGGCATTTTCTGAGAACCTAAAAATACCAGAGGCATCAATCTTTGCTTGGTGATAGACACCAATAAGACCTCCCAAAACATACCATTTTGAATGACCTTGACCCAAGATCAATGTCATTAAAGCTGTATCTTTGGAAATTTAACATTACCATTTCATCAGAATTTAGAAGTACTGAAAGCATCAAACTTCACTAACATGCTTGTATTTAATGACTTTGAGTCAAGGTCGAGGCCATATAATTTAGCTGTTTGCGGAAAACGTTTAAGTTTTAACACTGGCATTTTCTCAGAAACAACATACAGCAGAGGCACCAAACCTGTCATGCTGATAGACAGCAGTAAGACCTTCCAAAACATACCATTTTCAATGTCCTTGACTCAAACTGTCTCACTGGAAATTAAACATTGTCATTTTTTTCAGAATCTAGAACTAGGCAGAGGCATCAAATTTTGCAAGATGATTGACATTAATAACACCTTTATTGACATACATGCAAGGCCATACAAGCTGTTTCGAGGAAACTTTAACCGCTGGCACTTTCCCGTAAACAACAAACAGCAGAAGCACTAAACAAGGCCCGCTGATAGACAGCGATGAGACCTATGCAGACACCCTTTTGAATTACCTTGACTCAAGGTCAAGGTTATTAAAGCTGCCAGTGAAGAACGATCGCTTGCCCCGCCGAGTGCAGGAATACGCCTGGAACAATCGAGACTGACCTCGTTTGTGGAGATCATTTTACCCCGGATTTTTTCACTGGCGCTTTTGCGAACGATGTTGCTGCTTCACTTGTCAAACACGCATCAATCGGCTCTTCCCCATCGTCCCTGTTTTCTGCCCGACCCCTTACTGACCTCTTCCTCAGAATATTCTGGCTCGAAATTATAAAGAACTATCCCCAAATCCATTCTAGCTTTCAGGAAATAAGTAAAGTGTGTATACGAGCCAGAAATAGCACGCCTAAAACGTGTAGCAGGCACACCTGCACGCACAGAGAGTGTGCCAGCTTAGTGTCGTCTGCTGCTGAGTGGTGGAGTGACGTCACTGCTAGGATCAACATGGCAGCCTCCATGGCATCGCATTTCGGCTGCCGTTTGGTGTCTTAAATGCTGAATGGTGTATTCATGTTCAAATCTTTTGGGCTGCAGCCGTCTAGGATAACACTATCTATCCCCTAAACCCACCATTGCACTTGACTTGCCTTACCCTTTAAGGACTGGTGCAGATAAGCCTATTTTAACCTCAAGCCAAATATATTAAATGTCGTTACTTTCAAGTTCAGTACGGCGCCGGATATGGGCTTTTATCGTGCCGTGGGTGTAAATAGCTTTCTCCCTCCTCTTTTGTTTTGATTATTTTCCTTTATTACGTTTTGTCCTGGTGCTTTTATGCGCTAGACAATAAAAACCTTGAAACAGGATATTATAGCAATACCCGTTTCCTAGAGAGACAATGACAATGATTCTTTATTTATCAACGGTTAAAGCTTTAACACAAAGGTCAATTTTCGAACTTGCCGTTGCTACAGCTACTACATAACTATAAAGAACAGCTACACTACACAAAAGGAAGGCACAATCCAACACACACACACAGACACACAGAGGTTACGTCAAAGGTCATAATTGTACACTGACGTCGATAAGATACAGTGTCACAGAGCAAAAACAAACAAACAAAACCAAGAAAACACACACACACACACACACACACACACACACACACACACACACACACACACATTTCGTAGTAAAATGGCAGCACCACTGATTAGTATATATGACATTAATAGTAAAGCATGCCTTCGAAATCTTGATTTCAGGAACGCTAGAGTGTTGCTCTTAAAGAGAGAGGGGGTTGGTGCACTTTTGATGTGTTGCGGAAGTGAATTCCAGAGTGAACTACCAGAAAAACAGAGACTTGTCTTAAAAACATCAATGCGTGGTCTGGGAACAATGAAGGACATTCTTGTAGTGGCATAAAGAGGTGCTGACTTGGACAGAAGTGCACATGTTTCTTGAGGAAATAGATTGTTCCAAATTTTGTACAGAAACACGCATTTACTGAACTGGAGGTGTTTGTCGTGGGGAAGCATGTCCAGTTTCTCAAGCTTTTGGTCAGTTGTCATTTGAGAGTGCGGAAGTAAGAGTTTGGCCACTCGTCTGTGGAGAGAGTTAAGCCTTTTTAAGTAGACGTCCCTAGCACAATCCCACAGAGTCGATGCGTAGTCAATATGTGTTTTTATGTGTGCGGAATAGAAAAGTTTCCGAGCATCTTCATCTATGAAATGTTTGAGTTTAGAGAGAAGGAAAATGTTGCATGAAACCGTTTTACAGAGCGTATTGATGTGCGTTTGCCAGGTGAGTTTATTATCGATTATTACGCCGAGTAATCGATGCTCGGACACTTGTTTGACTGTGGTATTTTCGACTGTCAGATTAAGTGCTAATGGATGAAGCTGGTGTTTCTGGCGGGTGGTAATTACCATTGATTCTGTCTTAGGTGGATTTAAAACCATTGAATTTAACTGACACCAGTCGACTACCTCATTGACACCCTCTTGGAGACATGAACCGACAGTGTTGATGTTTTTGTCTGCAGTGTGCAGCGTCGCGTCGTCAGCAAATAATTCACAACTGACCTTTGCCGAAAGGTGCAAGGGGAGATCATTTATAAAAACACAAAAGAGAAGCGGGCCTAACACTGATTCCTGAGGGACGCCATATTTGACGACTCCAGAAGATGAGTACTGCCCATTGAAAAGAACTTTTTGACTCCTTGCCTTGAGATAAGACTAAAAAAAAATGGGGTTCTATCATGGCCACTAAAATACATGCTAAGTTTGATATCAAGATATTGTGGTTGACGAGGTCAAAGGCCTTTCGGAAATCCAAAAACACAACACCATTTATTTGAGAGTTGTTGATTTGCGTCAGCCAGGCGTCTGTTAATCGGACTAAAGCAGTATGACAGGAGTGACCTGGCCGAAAACCTGACTGACATGGGTGGATGAGTTTACGTGATTCTAGGTATGTAAGTATGCTTGTGAATGTGTCTCTCTAGTGGTTTTGATAGGACAGAGAGAAGGGATATGGGCCGAAAGTTGTTAACGTCAGATTTATCCTTTGTCTTCGGGAGCGGCACTACTTTTGCAATCTTCCAGTCAGATGGAAACGTGTTTTGGTCGATGCATAAGTTGTATGTATATGTTAAGGATTCTATAATAAATGGAAGTGACATCTTTAAAATCCTTGGGCTAATTTCGTTGGGTCCCAACGACTTTTTGTTCTCCATTTTGTTGATAAGTTTGCCAACTTCATGTATAGCTAAAGAAGGCAGAGAGAACGGTTTGGTGCCAGCAGTTCTTTCACGACAAAAATCAACTAATTTGTCAGGACAGACATAGGGTGTGTTCTTGTGTTGTTGTGGGACTAGTGAGTCGGCAATGGAAAGGAAGTGATCATTAAAATGGCTGGCATTTAGATCGGAGTTAGGGGCTGGTGACTTACTCCCACTGCCTTTTGTCAGGATGTTTATTACTCGCCATATTGAGTACACATCATTACTCTGTTCTACTAATTTGTCACAAAACGACTTCATCGCTTGTCTAACCATATACTTTACCCGATTTCGCTGTCGCTTAAATTCTTCAAACTGCTTATTTCTTTTCAGATCATTTCTAAGTTTCATGGCTTGGATGATTTCAGGTGTAAGCCATGGGGGTGGGGCGGCATGCTTGACTCTCTTTTGTCGTATTGGTGCATGTTTGTCTAAAACGCCTTTAAATGTATTATACCATGTCGATAACGCAGCATCTGGGTCACTTTCATTAAAAACACTATCAAATAATACAGTACTAAGCTCATGAAGAAAGGCCGGTCGGTTGAAATTTTTGAATGATCGGTATGTGATAGTGGTATGACCCTGTTTCTTTGTTTTAGGCAGTTTCAGCGACCATTTGCAGGAAACCGGAAAATGGTCGCTAATACTAAGATCTGAGACATTTGCCTCAGACACTGCATGTGGTTTATTCGTGTATATATGATCGATTAAAGTTGATGTTCATGGGGTGATTCTAGTTGCTGTTTGAATTATTTGTTCTAAACCAATCAATGTGAATGTTGTGTCCCAGGCTAGATGGGATTTCATCAAGTTGATGTTAAAATCGCCCATAATAAGAACATTGTTGTCATTGACACGAACCTGGTCCGTCATGTGTAGAAAATGATCGTACCAATCAAAATTTGATGAGGGATGTCTATATACATAGCCGATCAATAGTGGGGGGGGGGGGGGGGGGGGGACTTCATATCATCGTATGACCTCTGACCTCAAACCACATACACTCTACTTCAGTGTTCTCTAAGTCGTGACGCCTCCGGGTCACTGAGGCAATCGACTGGTGAATGTAAACTGCAATGCCAGTTTGGCCTGGGGTTTCCGGTTCACGCCTAAATAGACAATAACCGTCTATTTGCACAACGTCATCGCTTACTAATTCCGTCAGACGTGACTCGGTGATACCAAAGATGTGGAACGGGTCTGAACCTCCCAAAAACAAACCGACCTCAAGCACTTTTTTACGGAGATGGCAGACATTGAGATGGCCTACGTGTAATTTTTGTTTAAGTGTTTGGAATTTTAGTGTTTTGAATTAGTGTTTGGAGAGAGAGAGAGAGAGAGCACCATAGGCGACACAAAACCTGATGTGAAATGGTATCAACCTACAGGTGGTGAAATCGAAGAATGGGGGAAGAAGGAAGGTCTTTCCTCCCAAACAATCAAAGTTCTTCTGGACGAAAACTTCACAACCCTCAATACGCTACGTGAGCTGGAGCCAGATGATGTAAAGGAGTGTTTCGACAATAAAGAACTTTTGCCTAAGCGAGACTACATCCAGCTGAAGAAGGCCATAGGTCGACTGACTGGAGGTGGCGGTACATCTTGTCCACCTGAAGTGCTGCCTTCTCAACAGCCACAAGCTCCATCCGTGGAGTCTGCAGCTGTTGGCGCTTCATCTCTTCAAACGTCATCTTCAGGGGTATCGAATTCCGGGAGCATTGATGCGCCTGACGTGAGCACAGGTACTAGAATATGGGTCAGGACTTCTCAACAGTTTTCCTGGCCCTGTTTTGGTTGGAATAATCACCCGTATTTTCAATGATTAAAATATTCAAAATATTGAAGGTTCAGTTTTATATATAGGTTGCGTATTATATGCAGACACTGAATTAAATGTTACAGAATGTTTCTTTGCTCAGATTTTATGATGAAAAGAGCTGTGCCCTATATCTGTCATGTGGATGCTTGCAGGAAATTCTGTTGACGTGGACTTTCGATTCCTTCTTGTGGGAAAAACTGGAAGCGGAAAGAGCACATCCGGAAACACCATATTCGGGGAGGACCTGTTCCCAACTTTTGCGACGTTTTCATCAGTCACCCCTGACTGCCAGCTGAAAAGAAGCAAGAGAAGAGGCAGATCCATTGAGGTATGGCAAATCGAAAGAAGCAAAACAGACATTTTAGACCTGTGTTGGCTAACTTCACGATGCAGTCTCTGCAGTAGCGGCCTCCGTTTGAAAGATTTCATCGTGAGTCGTTCCTTGTTATATTTCCTCGCAATGAAACTTTTATTTCATGGTGAGGTCGTAATAATGGAATTTCCTTGTGAGGTCGCCCCAGTGTTCTCAGACCTTGCAATGAAAAAAATCAGTCATCTTTCATTGCGATGTAGTAATAGAGAGAGTTCATAACTCTTAAGCGCCGACTACCCTTGCCGAATACACGATAAGAACAAGACACTGCACACCAGAAGGAGCCACTTCAAGCCACATACGCAAGGTGTGGGCCTTCCTCGCGAGGCCGGGGACCAGTGCAGATTGAATAATAGTGGTTTCTAGTGATGTGAAGATTTCAAGTAAAAACGGAATTTTTGCACGGGTTTTTTAAGAGATAACAAGGTTTTCCCACTCCATGCGACCTTGCAATGAACAAAATAGTCATCTTTCAGATGGAGGTCGTAAGAATAAAGACTACATCGTGACTTCAGCTAACGTCCGTATAAAACTCAGTGTGTGTGTCAAGGCATTTCCCGGTTAGGGCCAAATATTTGTGCTGGCCTTTCCTCGTGCCCCGTCTTTGATATCACCCATACGTGGTGGGAAAAGACGTTAAACTCCCAAACACCCACTCACCTACCCACCCGCCAAGACATTGTCTGGAGTATGCATTCCAAGATATTTTCAGTGAAATTCTAAAATGACTTACAATCTAGGTACTACCCCCCCCCCTCTCTCTCTCTCTCTCTCTCTCTCTCTCTCTCTCTCTCACACACACACACACACACACACACACACACAATCAAGCAATCAATCAAGCAATCAATGTTGCATACCACGCAACTAAAGTCGGACATTTATGGACACTTGCGACAATTGTCACCTTTTTTTTTAATTCGTTTAGTCCCCACCGACCACAATTCCGGTCGGCACTTCCAGTGTCCGAGTATTCGGCCGTCTGCTCAACGCTATTTTTACTGCATAGAGCACGCACTTTTGATGACGAAATACGCATGAACACATAACCTGGAAACTCCCCTACACGTGTGCACGGGACAACGTTTTCACTCCATGCTGATAATATATTCCGCCCCTCCCCCTCTCCCCGATACACAAACACACAACACGGTCACTGCTTGGTGCATAATAGCGGTGCTGGTGGGAGAGGCAGGTTTCTGCGCTTTTGAGTGGTTGACGCGACCAGCCGAGTTATAGAATCTGTTCCCAGTATTGAATTTGGAGACTGACTTGACGACATAGCTTTTTATGGTCTAAATGAGTATGGAAGGATATAGAATTTCTTGTATTTTGTGGTCTTCGATCTCAGTGACCCGCGGTTACTGTGCCCACTGTCAGGCAGTGAGAGGGCTCCCAAAACTCCTCTCTCACTAATGCGTGTGCGGCGACCATTTGAAAGTAACGAAACTATACATGGTAATCTTGATCGTTGGTTTCAACTGGAAATGTATATCTTTCTTAAACAGATCATGGAATTACCTGGTCTTTATGACACGGGAAAGTCTCAAGAGGACATCAGTACTACCGTCATGCAATCTGTGGCTGGCTTACACCCTGGTCCACATGCTGTTCTGTACGTGGTAAGATTGGGTCGCTATACAGAAGAAGAATACGGAGCATACCGCCGTTTAAAGGCACTTTTTGACGAAACCATCACGAAGTACATGATCGTACTCTTCACGGGAGGAGATGAGCTTGAGAGAACAAAGACAACTTTAGACAGTCTCATGGTACAAATGCCAGAGAACCTCAAAGCAGTACTGGAAGATTGTGACAACAGGCTGGTTGTGTTTAACAACACAGCTACAGACCCCCAGCCTCAAGTTGAAGATCTTCTGAGGATGGTGGAACGGATGAAGATGGCAAACCGCAGTCCGTACGTGTGTCCAAAGTACAAGAAGATCGGCGAGGGCATGGAAGAGGAAATCGCCAAGCGACTGGCAGTCGTTGACGAACGAGAACTGGAGCGACAGAAGTACGTACAAGACCTAACGAAGCAAATAGATGAGGCCAAGGAAGATCTTCGAAAAAAGAAGGAAGAATTTGAAACGCAAGAACAGCTGCGAAAGGAAGAAGCGGAGAGACTTAAGGAACACGAGAAAAAGATGAAGGAAATTCAAGAAAAGCAGCTGGACGACGAAAAACGCAGAAAAAAAGAAGCGCAAGAGAAAGAACGTCTGGCAGAGGATTTAAAGAATTTGAAAAAAGCTGTGCAAGAGCAGAAGCACCAGAAAGAACTGCTCGAGAAGATAGAGAGGCTGAAATCGCAGAACATTCAGCGAAAGCGAGAAAAGCAAAAGAATTAGAGGAGTCGAAGAGAAAGCGACCTGAGAATGTCACAAACGGAACAAAAGATGAAATTGTCACATCTCAACGAGAACAACCAGGCCTCTTCCAGTGGCTGGGCTCTGCTGTGGACAAAGTTGTATGGGGTAGTAGATGGTAGGATGCGTTCGGATCATGTCAGTATTGCTGTTATAACAGTTGGTATCCTGCTGACTGACACGGTTTACGCGGTTTTTCTCAGTCTCGAACTTTCTCTAGTGAGCTGTGTGGCGCTACGTTTGAATCTAATCAATAGCTCACTTACGGTTAGTTTCCAACCCCCCCTTCCCCCCCCCCCCCCCCCCCGGCCCAAGCCTTATGAATTTTAATGTACCCCGTGTTGACACTCAGCCCTTTTCTATAAGCCAATTTCCACTATCAAAAGTAAACAAATTGGTTCTCTTTGGCGTATTTCCTTTTTACTTCCACGATTGAAGAAGTTTAAAACCAGAGACATAAGAAGTTTAAAACCAGAGACATGAAAACAACTCTCGCTGCTCATGAATTGCATGTTTTTTCCTGCTTTTGTTTGAGTCTATATCTTACCAGCGTTTCAGTCGTACAGCTTACAGCCTGTCAAAAACTATCGAGAAATTTACCCATGAATTCTCCCGCAATGTTAAGCTTATGTTTAGTTTTATATGAAACAGATAATATCTCAAGCTAAAGGGTAATGTCACTGTCAGTCACTGCAATGTTAGGTATTAGCTGTTTTGAGTCTGCCCATGTTGATGTCAGTCGACGCTGTTTGAAGTGCGGGTGCATGGAGAAAGCCTTTGAAAATATATATATTTGTGTTTGTACAAAATGCGGATGAACTGATTTCATAACCAGTGGTCTTCATGAAATCTGTAGACACTCCCATTTCTCTCCTTTACTTAATGTTAGGCAACCTGTGGCAGCGGGAAAGAACTGGAGGGAACGCTTTCTGCTTTGGAAACGTTCAGACCACAAAATCTGCAAATAAATGAATTCTGAATTCCGAAACTTAAATAGTTGAACTAACCCATCGCACCCCGTGATTGTAATGTGTCTGGTGTGAGAGAATGCGTGTGATTCACGTGAGCGTGCGTGTTGGGTTTACCTAGCGGCGCTATGAGCCAAATATTTGGGATAAAGCGCCTATATTAATGTAATTATTATTATTATTAATCTTTCCAATTACGAGGTGCAAGTAGAGGAAAGCGAAGTCAGTGTTTTAGCGTCTTAAGCAGTGCCCAAAGTCCCACGAGCAAGGGGGGGGGGGGGGGGGGGGCGAGGGGGGTCACAAAAGGAAGCAACTATGTATTGTGCAGTTTTCTGGAAAATTTCACCAGAGACCTGTGTGTTCAGACTCAGCATGAATTTCCCCTTCTAACTTCATACATACATTTAAAGAGATCACTAGATTCTTAGTAAAGCAACGACCAGAAACACATTCCATTGCTAAAATAACAACAACAAAAACAAAACAAAAAAACAGTGGCTTCGAAACAAAAGCGTCACCTGCTTGAACGATCAAACTAAACCCGAAAGCAAAATTCTAATGGGGAACACTTGTCATTCCTGTAGGACCAAGTCCACAAGATGGAGTTGAAAAAGACTCCAAAAAAATGAAGCGTGAACTTCTCCAAACCCGGCGTGCTGTGGTGTGCGAATTGGTACAATTTTTTATCGGCTGCTACCAGGCCGAAAGGATCAACGGTTGTAACGAGAACCTAAAACACAAGCTAGACCAATAAAATCAATATACACTTGAGATATGCTGCTTTTTCATTGTGTGCTGTTCAGTTGTCTCGTCCAATAGTTTGTTTGCGGCCTAGAGGTAAACACGTAGTTCTCAATATTTTTTTGATCAACTGTACAGTAATGTTCTTTTCGTTGCTGAATATATTTTATGTATTACATACTTCATACATGTGTAGTTACTGGGACTTACGAGTGTGACACAAGGGAAGCCAGAGAATGCAGAGTTGCGAGATACACTGGCGTGAAGATTCACTCACTTATCTAAAATTAGATAGATAACAGTCATTAGTGAAGCGTTTGTAGATCCTTCTTGTGGCTACCACGTTGTATTCTTAGTCACTCCACACTGCGTTTAGCAGCCTATCAGTGTGTTTTAGTGTAACTTTCTGCTTTAGATCTTCGCACCTTCTCCCTGAAGGACAAACGTGTACCACTGCATGAGCTGAACAGCATGTATGTCCATGCGGTTACACGAAGTCAGAATCGGCAACCGCAAAAGGAGGTGCACTTAGACATGTACGATTTGGCAGTGACCGTTGCCATTTGATCGTTGTTACGTGTATGTAAAAGTGCAAGCAATACTTCGTTTGTTTGCTTGTTTGTTTTCTCCTGATGTTTGTTTGTTTGTTTTGTTTGTCTGTTTGGGGGAGGCTGTTCTATTTCTCATTTAGTTTTACGCAGTATACCCATCTTTTGTGTAAAACTGTCTCTGATGATTTTTACTCCTTATGACGATCCCTATCATTAGGATAATTACAATTATTGGTTCCTCAAAACTAGTGGCCACTGTACTGTGTGTGTGTGTGTGTGTGTGTGTGTGTGTGTGTGTGTGTGTGTGTGTGTGTGTGTGTGTGTGTGTGTGTGTATACACCGCCAATCATATTCCGGAAAAACGGGTAAGCCATATACTTATCGATATTCATGTACACGCACGAATCAAATTTCGAAATCTTAAAAAAAAAAAAAGGCCCAACAGACCCAGAACATTCAATTACGCACGACAAGGGATTTCTAGTTTCACTTCGCAAACTGCACCTGTGTGCCCCGCGCAAAACACTCAGCCAGCAAACAGTGCCTGACACTGGTGGCATTCAAGGTAGCAGGAGCTGACGCAAGCTTTTGACGACAACTATACACGCATATCAAAAGCTCCATAGCAACACAGTTCAAAGTGGAAGGGATTGCCATACAATCAATACACAATCTGCAAACAGTGGGCGTAATGAAAGGTCTGCAATCTGAACAAAATTCCACAAACTCATGACTGTTTACTGCCCGTCCCCAGTATGTATAGACTTTATTTGTTGAGATTTTCATAACTGTGCTTGCTCCTCAGCTGTGTCATGTCCGCTATGCCCTTGCCATCTTTTAGTTTAGATTTCTTAGTTTAGTAGCATAGTATTAGACTTAGACATCACACATTACTTTAGGATCTGTGTTTAATATATATGGATTTATATGTCTAGATAAATTAATGTAGGGGTGTGTGTGTGTGTGTGTGTGTGTGTGTGTGTGTGTGTGTGTGTGTGTGTGTGTGTGTGTGTGTGTGTGCGAGCCAGAAGAAAATTTTCTGCCATCGACAGACAATAAAGTTATATTGAACTGAATTGAATTGAATTGAATTAAAAACAAAACTATCCGACTGTGCAAAACTTCGCAGTCAACTCTGTCACAGTTACAGAGTTTTCAGCGTCCCTGAAACCCTCATAAAAGCCAGGGGGAGTCTGATTTCACAGCCCAGTCTGCGTTTTGACATTGAGCGAGAAATGTCGCAGTGGAAAGTCTTCGAGTCTCTTGCAGTACACAACACTCGCTTAAGACGCTGTAGCGATGTGTCTCGCTCGCTGGTCAAAGGCACAATGAAATTACCCAAACTCGCGCTCTGGTTTTCTGGGTCTCCGAAGTCGCAGGGGAGCCGGGGTGGTCGAATGGTAGAGCGTTGGACTTCTAATGCTCGGGTCGTGAGTTCGATCCCGGCTGGGGCCAAGTATTTGTGCTGGCTTTTTCATCGTTGCCCCGTCTTTGATGTCACCCGTATGTGGTGGAAAAGGACGTTAAAAACCCCCAAACACCCACCCACCCACCCGCACAGTCGCAGGAGTCGCAGTGACTGACACGCGCGCGCGCGCGCACACACACATACACCGTCACACACACACGCACGCACACGCACGCACACACGCGCACGCACACACACACACACACACACACACACACACACGCACGCACGCACACACTGTTTGCTGCTTTTTGTTGAGACTGAAGACCTTTAAAGTATACAAAATTCAGAGCAGAGCTCGTGAGCATAGAGGAGACGCAGTGCGGCGAGGCAACAGCCAGTTCAGACAGCCAGACAACTGCAAGGAAGCACAAGACGTCTGCGGCCTGCCTCAGCACAGGCGTAGACCTATCAACGCAGTTACATTTCTTTAATACACGAAATTTTCAGGACCGAAGTTCCGTAAAATACCGGAGAACATTGAAGTTGCTGATTTCACGTCGTGCGCTTTTGGATACAGCGAAGACAACACTGTAAAATGACTGAAGGTAAGGCAAGGTTTTGTACTTGCGTGCCCTTTGTTGTGTATATCCGATTCATGAGTTAACCATTTTGAAGTGTATGACATCGAGCGACAATATACTGTGCAGTTTCTGGTCCATGATCAAGATCCCTGTTGTTGTTGTTGTTGTTGTTGTTGTTGTTGTTGTTGTTTTCTGAATATCCGTCAGCCTGAGCCGGCTGAAGTCCTTGCCCCAATGGCAGAATACCTTGGATCACTTGTTTATTTCTGTGTCTTTCTGTTCTGTGTTTCTGCTAGACTGGTTTAATACACCAAAACAGAGGATGCGTCTTTATTTTTTTTTCATACTGTTGTGTTCTGTATAGATGTGAATGAGTAGACAGAAGAATATGCGCTACTGTGAATGGTTCGTTGTTGTTGCCTTTTCATCTGTAGGAATATATGCTATGCTACATACATACTAGTGTACAGATCATCTACGGTCATGCTGTTTGAATATATATATATATATTGTAAGCGCTCTCAGCTTTACTTACTTCCCCTACTTTCCAATTGACCTGATTGAGCGCATGTTTTCGGCTTTAGCGACGCCTTTGTTTCTAATTTTTATATATAAGGAGAGAAAGAGAAAATAAGAACAGTTTCAGTTTCAGTTTCGTTTCTTTCCTGAAACCCTGAAACTATATATATGATACCCCCTGAAACCGTTCTTCTTTTCTCTTTCTCTCCCTTTTCTCTTGAACCATTGTGTGATTCATTTCGGAAATCCAGGTAGGTTCCCGCGGGACAGGGGGAGTAGGGGGGGGGGGGAGAGAGATAGCCGAGTGGTAGAGCGCTGGGCTCTCAATGATCGGGTCCTGAGTTCGAATCCCGGCTTAGGCCAAATATTTGTGCTGCCCCTTTTCTTATGTGTGTGTGTGTGTGTGTGTGTGTGTGTGTGTGTGTGTGTGTGACTGACTTAGTTTTTCAGTAGTATGTAGCTAGGACAAGATAGAAAATAAGACGCTATATATAACCCTTTTGGAAGAATCAAGTCTCATTGTGAGTTTCATTGTCAGTCACTGAGGTCCGGACGTGGAGTCTACAAGAGGGTCTTGCGCCAGAGACTGTCGGCATTCTGGAAGAGCATGGCCTCTCCACACTGGATGATCTGCGCCACCTCTCTGTTCAGGACGTGACGGAGAACTTTCAGAAGCCGGGTCTGCTGTCCTCGGCCAGCTGCCTGCGTCTGAATGCAGCGATAGGACGACTGAACAACGACTCTGCTGCTACACCATATGCGTCAGACGGAACCCAGTCTGATGAACAGTTTCCAAACCAAACTGATCCGCAAATGCCTGCTGAGACAGACGGCAAAGGAAAGTCTGAAGAACAGGTTCCGAAACAAACTGATCCGCAAATGCCTACTGAGACAAACGGCAAAGCAAAGTCTGAAGAACAGGTTCCGAAACAAACTGATCCGCAAATGCCTGGTGAGACAGACGGCCAAGCAAAGTCTGAAGAACAGGTTCCAAAACAAACTGATCTACAAATGCCTGGTCAGACAGACGGCCAAGCAAAGTCTGAAGAACAGGTTCCGAAACAAACTGATCCGCAAATGCCTGGTCAGACAGACGGCCAAGCAAAGTCTGAAGAACAAGTTACAAAACAAACTGATCTACAAATGCCTGGTCAGACAGACGGCCAAGCAAAGTCGGAAGAACAAGTTTCAAAACAAACTGATCCGCAAATGCCTACTGAGACAGACGGCCAAGCAAAGTCTGAAGAACAAGTTTCAAAACAAACTGATCCGCAAATGCCTGGTCAGACAGACGGCCAAGCAAAGTCTGAAGAACAGGTTCCGAAACAAACTGATCCGCAAATGCCTGGTCAGAATAACGGCCAAGCAAAGTCTGAAGAACAGGTTCCAAACCAAACTGATCCGCAAATGCCTGGTGAGACAGACGGCCAAGCAAAGTCTGAAGAACAAGTTTCAAAACAAACTGATCCGCAAATGCCTGGTCAGACAGACGGCCAAGCAAAGTCTGAAAAACAAGTTTCAAAACAAACTGATCCGCAAATGCCTGGTCAGACAGACGGCCAAGCAAAGTCTAAAGAACAGGTTCCAAACCAAACTGATCTGCAAATGCCTGCTGAGACAGACGGCCAAGCAAAGTCTGAAGAACAAGTTTCAAAACAAACTGATCCGCAAATGCCTGGTCAGACAGACGGCCAAGCAAAGTCTGAAAAACAAGTTTCAAAACAAACTGATCTACAAATGCCTGGTCAGACAGACGGCCAAGCAAAGTCTGAAGAACAAGTTTCAAACCAAACTGATCCGCAAATGCCTGGTGAGACAGACGGCCAAGCAAAGTCTGAAGAACAAGTTTCAAAACAAACTGATCTACAAATGCCTGGTCAGACAGACGGCCAAGCAAAGTCTGAAGAACAGGTTCCAAAACAAACTGATCCGCAAATGTCTGGTGTGTCAGACAGCGACCAAGCCCAGTCTGTGGAACAGGTTCCAAACCAAACTGATCCGCAAATGCCTGGTGAGACAGACGGCCAAGCAAAGTCTGAAGAACAAGTTTCAAAACAAACTGATCCGCCAATGCCTGGTCAGACAGACGGCCAAGCAAAGTCGGAAGAACAAGTTTCAAAACAAACTGATCCGCAAATGCCTGGTCAGACAGACGGCCAAGCAAAGTCTGAAAAACATGTTTCAAAACAAACTGATCTACAAATGCCTGGTCAGACAGACGGCCAAGCAAAGTCTGAAGAACAAGTTTCAAACCAAACTGATCCGCAAATGCCTGGTGAGACAGACGGCCAAGCAAAGTCTGAAGAACAAGTTTCAAAACAAACTGATCTACAAATGCCTGGTCAGACAGACGGCCAAGCAAAGTCTGAAGAACAGGTTCCAAAACAAACTGATCCGCAAATGTCTGGTGTGTCAGACAGCGACCAAGCCCAGTCTGTGGAACAGGTTCCAAGACAAACTGATCCGCAAATGCCTGGTGCGTCAGACAACAGCCAAGCCGAGAGTGACAAAGACGTTCTTGAACAAACTGATACAGCTGTACACATATCTCCGGCCCTGGACACCCAGGCTGATGATGCAGAGGCCTTCAGTGATGCAGGTGCTGCTGCTGCTGGTGTCAGCACGAAGGAGTCAGGTGATACAATCATGTACTTATGTTGTTGCTGTCTCCCAGGCATCCCACTCCCACTTCCCCTCCCCCCCCCCCCAAAAAGGGGGGGGGGGGGGTTACAGCAGACCACACTCATGTGCATACCGTTGAGTCGTTCGACTGCTTGAGGATCTTCGTGAATGCACACGGACATTTTTCGTAACTGGTGTTTTGAACCTGGACAATTTCTTTTCATATCATCAATTTCAACTAAAGAGGGCGGGATACATAATCTGTATATCTCCTTTATCTTGATTGGTGTGTTCCAACAAAACTATCTGTAGCTGAAAAGTACAAAACGTTGTTATAGTCAGACTCACCGATGAACCCCTGTGCGATTTTGAGGTACCTGCTGCCGGTCTACGAGGCAAGGTATTGAAATCGTTATTGGCTAACACAAGTTTTGCTGCTGAGTGATACTTATTTCTCCTCGTTTCGTTTTGTCTTTAGGGGATTCTCCCGAACAGTTCCGACTTTTCCTCATCGGAAAGACTGGAAGCGGGAAAAGCACGACAGGAAACACAATTCTCGGAGGCAAATTCTTTACAACCAAGACCAGCTTACGTTCCGCTACAGCGAAATGCGAACTGCATCGGACGGAAACGACTGGGCGACTTATCGAGGTGAGTCCCGAGTTGCATTTCCGGAAGCTTTAACAGGTTACGTGACGGTATTAGCTTCCGGGGCATGTAGTAAGAACTCGGCTAAATATAGTAGAAAATCTTTGCCCCTTTAAAAATTTGTGTGCAGAGTAAAAAATGGCAATCTGGTGCTTTTTGTTGGCTTTGTAAACAAGTTTCATGCCAGGTAATAGTAAAATTAGGGAAAAATGAGGCTGGCTTGTGGACTATTTGTATTCATGCGCAGCTGGCACAGGAGCCAGCAGACGACCGTGGAATGAGGGGGTATGTGGTCGCTGCCAACATTGCCAAAAAACGGAATATTGGAATTTGTTTAAATTTCCTCTACACATGAGTCTATGGCTGCCTGATTTTTGTGAATTTTTTGTGTGTGTGAATTTTAAAGCATTTCTAGGGTGTCATCTGCAGCGTTAAGTGTAAGAGGAATATATACAGTCGAATCCGCTTAACAGGACGCCGCTTAGTAGGACTTCTCTTATAAGGACCCCCCAATACACGTCCCTGCCAAAGTTGTTCTTTGTGATTACTTATAAAAACTCGCATATCAGAACCTCTGCTATAAGAACCTTCGCCTATAGGAACCTCACGTGCTTGCTCCCCACACGGCCTTCCCTTGGATATAAAAACTTCTGCTCGCCTAAAGGTAACTAGGCCTAACTCAGGTTCTTATAAGCAAGTTTAGAAATCGAAAGTGGAAGTTATCGTTTCCAGGAAGTGGGCTTTCTTTTTGGGGAAGGTGAAGGCTATTATGGAGGGAACTCGTACAGGTCTATTTTTAGACGGACGTCAGCTGAGGTCGCGAGATTCCGGCGCGTTCAAACCATAACCAAACCCTAACCCTAACCCTAACCGTCTAAAAATAGACTTGTACGAGTTCCCTCCATAATAACCTCCCCCTCTGGGAAAAGGGAACTGTTTCGTTTTCGGTTTGTGTACATCACTTGCAAGAAACATGGCAGAATGGAAGAGAAAAGCTCTCTCGCTCAGACGCAGAAATCTATGCAGCAGCAACGTTGCTTCAAACTACCATTGTTGTGTATACAGCTGTGAGTGCCACCACTAGAGAATGGATACCGCACATGCCACTGTTCACAATTCCTGGAGTTGAGGTCAGCCAGGACAGGGTGTATTTGCGCGGAAACTTTTGCGGTCATTTTGAACGGGTAGTTTGTGTACAGTGAAGTGCTGTTCATGGCATTCTGCATCTGAACACCAACAAGTAAAGTAAACCACTCAAGACTGGTATTAGATGGGAAGCATGGTGCTCTAGCATGAGCCCATGTTTTTTTTTTTTCTTTTTTTCTTTTTTTCTTCTTTATGTCAATTCACTTTCAAAAGCTTCCAAGATTGACGATTTATTAATAGGAATAATATTTGGTTTCCTGCTGAATCTGAGTGAATAGAAACAGCCGACAAAACACTATTAATTTTTCTTTAGCAAAAGAACGTGTTCGTCCTCAGGTTTTTTTGTTTTGTTTTTTTTTTTTCATTTTTTTGCATGAAAATTGTTGCATGAAAAACTTTTTTTTTCGGATGTTTTGTTTTGGCTGACGGTCTTTTATGGAACTATCAGCGCAAATATAAAATATTTGTGTTTCCTTTATGATTGATAGTATAGTACAAAACAACAAAAACAAAAATGAAATATTTGTTTAGTCATATTGTCAGAATTTGACAGCACGTTATTTAAAGTTTTGTGTAGATAAACAGGTTTGAGTGCACGTTTAACTACATCTTTGTGTAGATAAACGGAAGTACTCTGACATACCGACTTTTCTGTCCTATTCTCCACCGCTTCCCCTGCTCCCTGCCCTCTCTAAAGCTTTCTCTGACGCTTGAAAATAATACACGTCTCTTTAATTTGCGTATTACTTTCATGTTTGTCTCATTAAAGTCCAAAAGACAGTTTGGAAGAATACTCTCTCTCTCTCAAGAAATACAACTCTGACTTTATAATTTCTTATATAATCATAAACCAGATTTTTTTTGTCTTTGTCCAAAATTATCATTAAATAATTTTTATTTTTATTTGTATTTTTATTACTTTTTGTCCCCTTTCGGGGAAATAATACCAATATTCTGCGAGTAAGTTTTATAATAAAAGTGTGTCTAGCTAGAAAAAAAAAGAGAGGGAAGAGAAATAAGAGAAATATCATTGACCTGCCATCTTCTTGCTAATTTCTTCTTTTTTCGGTTATAAACGTTAAACCCCCAAACACCCACCCACCCCTTTTTTCGGTTATAAGAACACACACTTCCATATACGACCTTATAACCGATTTCTCGCTTACAAGGGACCTCGCTTATGAGAACACAGTAATGCATGTCCCTACGAGGTTCTTATAAGCGGATTCGACTGTAGCGTTTTCCCCCAGATTTGCATCTGTGTCACGTAGCCTAAGCTATGAGTCCCGAGTCGCATGTCCGGAAGCTAAGCTATGAGTCCCAAGTTGTAATTCCGGCATCCCTGTACCGGGTCCGCGCTTCTCTTAGCCCATGTGACGACGCCCAAATCGGGCTAACCGAGACCGAGCCGAGCTAAGTGATACCTAAGAAGGAAAAAAAAATACTCGGTGACAAGGAAAGTGGACAGTTGCGAACAACTTTGAGGTCCCCGTGTTATTTCACAGTGTGCACAGAAGCGGTGAAAACTGTCGCATTCACCAGCACAGTACATTTTCAGCCTGATTAGAGATTATTGCCTGCATGAGTTGTTCCCCGTGCATAAACAGACCCGCAGCATGCATGCATCTTTTTGGCAGCTTTGTGGTCTACCACGAAAAATGCGTGCTTGTTGCGGCAAGGGTGTTTTTTGTTGTTGCTGTTGTTCTTGTTCATTTTGGTTTGGTGTTTGGTTTTTTTTGTTTGGGGGGGGGGGGGGTGTTTTGTTTTGTTTTGTTTTGTTTTGTTTTGTTTTGTTTTAGGGGGATGGTGGATCTCATGAAAATGTTTCCTTTTGGTCCTTCTGGTCTGACCACTGCCTTGTTTGTCCGTCTTTTCAGATCATGGACTCGCCCGGTCTGTGTGACACAAACAGACCTCGCGAGGAAATAAGCGCGAAAATCGTGCAGGCTGTGGTCGGCCTGCACCCTGGACCCCACGCCATACTCTACGTTGTGAGGGTCGGTCGCTTCACTAAGGAGGACGCCAAAGTTTACACACGCATCAAGGACTTGTTTGACGAGACCATCGCCAAATACACCATCGTTCTTTTCACGGGCGGGGACGATCTTGAACAAGACGAGGTAACGTTCGAAGAGTTTCTGGCAGAAGCTCCAGACTCGCTGGCGGCCATCCTTCGTGAGTGCGGCAACAGGACCGTCATTTTCAATAACCGCGCTGGAGATCTTCAACCTCAAACTGAGGCCTTGCTCAGAATGGTCCAGCGGATGAGCGCTCAAAATGAGAACAAGCCGTACGTTTGTCCGAGATACACGATGGTCGGGGAAAGTTTGGAGAAGGAGGTTGCCAGACGACTGGAAATGTGCGATAAGAGAGAATTAGAACGCCACGGGTACGTTCAACAGCTGAAGAAGCAAGCGGAAGACGCCGAAGAGGAGAAGAAGAAACAGGCGGAAGAGCTGGAGCGGGTTGAGACAGAGCGAATTCGCGAGATGCAACAGGTAGAAGAGCGGAAGCAGGAAGAGTTACAGAAACTGAAACAGGAACTAGAAAAGCAGAAACAGGAAGAAGAAAAGAGAAGACTGGAAGAGACGGTCCGTCAAGAGTGTTTGAAGCGACAGGTTCTGGAAGAACGACAAAGGCGCAAAGAACTTGAAGAGGAACAAAAAGAGCGTAAGAGGGAAAGGCGCCGTGAGCGCGAAGAGGCGGATAGGAGGGAATGGAGCCGACGATGCCAAAAAGAAAAAGAAGAAGAGCTTAGGAGGCAAAGGTGTCGACATGAAGAAGAGTTGCGGAGAGTGAGAAACGAAGTAGTTAGAACAGAGCCGGGGTATTTGGGTCAAGCTGTCAGGTATGTTACTGCGCCTGTCAGGGCCGTGTATAACCTGCTGGAGCGACTGTAATTTTTTTTTTAAAAATATTTATCATCTCTATCTGGAAATTCGGGCTGCTTCGCCTGGGGGAAGCGCGTCGACACGATGCAGCGCCACAATATACCTATCCTATGTTGCAATTGTGCTTGGGGAGGAAAGTCCGGATAACACGGACAGAAACCCACGGATGAGCAGCTCGGTAGGCGCGACTGCCACCGCACGAGAAGAGTAGCCACTGCGACAATGTAAAAAAAGAAAAAGGTTTGTAGCATTTTGTTAAGATTGTAGACCTTTAAGTGGCACGGAGACTTCCGTCTGTCAGCGTGGCCTGCATTATGAACAGTCGAAGAGTCGCAGTAACAATTTAAAAAGTAACATTTGCTAGTACCGTTGCACTTTTGAGTTGGGTCAAGCTAGCCACAGTGAAGGGTCAGTTCTCACGTGCGCTGGCCACGTGATCGCGTGATGAGCGCGTGATTTCTTGTATAAACGCTAAAGTCAGAACCTTATAATAGCGAGAGTTTCCCGGCCGCGTTTTCATCAGCCGCTCTCTGAGAGTCCCCGGAGACGTGTGTCGTCCCTCCAGCCCTCCGAGGTGAATCGCTCTCCTCGTTCCCTCGCTATACTATAGTTCTCATCTTCATTGAAAGCGGCTCAGCCTCTGTAGCGATTTTGTTATTTTGTTACCAGTGTTAGACCTATTACTAGATACATATATTCTATTTGGAACTACTGTATGTGCACTGTGAAGAAAGTGTGATTCTGTATCGGATTATTAATTTTGTGAACTGACTGTGTTTGAAACCACTGAATTCGGACTTGGAATTAGTCTTCAGATAAACGGTGATTGTGTCTCATTTTTCCCTATTAACTAGAGAACAGTTTGTGTAGAGTAGGAAAATACTTGTACTGTAATAACTCGATGTACTCTAAGAGATCTGATAGTTCCCAGCTTTCTTGTGTAACACGCAGCGCACGCGCGGCCGAGTGTGTATTGTCTGTTTCTTTCAGCACTGACGGTCACGTGTAGTTACAGTAAGGAATTCCATTCACAGAGTGACCGCGCTGTCGGTTTACATCATTCACGGAATAGTCCACTCCCCGTTACTTTGAGTTGTACTGTCCCGTCACGGTCCCGTACTTTAAAGCTTAGTCTTTTCCCGTATGTTTCTGTATTTGTAGTCTAGTTTTTAGTAGTAGTCTCTAGTTTGTTGCCCGACAAGTATTAATCATCACGCCCAAATGTATCACATCGGGAGCGAATATATCATTTTGAGCCGAATCTGTGTTGCCTTACTTACGTCTAACACTTCATATAATCCGCATGTAACTTTTATTGGAATAAGTGAACACTCTTGAGTTCCATTCTCTTTGTCAGTTGTTTCTTTCGAGACATAGTGTAAGTTTGATGAGTGATTGAGTGTGGAGACGTGTGTGGCAATACTCTTTCGCACTTCAGTCATCTTAAACAAACATTTCAGAGTAGCTCACTAAACTAAATTTTTAGCGTTCCCGACAACCACGACGACCCCGCACCTGGAGTGCCTACACATGTACACAGATTCGTGTCGTTGGTATTGCACTCAGGTATAAGCAGTTGTTATATATATATATATATAATCCTCGGAGGATGTCTTAGAAAATCTTGTTGAAAGACAACACAGTTAACCATGTGCAGGAAAACGGGTAAGCCATATACTTATCGATATTCATGTACACACACGAATCAAATTTTGAAATCTTAAAAACTAAGAAAAAAATTACAAGACCCAACAGAGCCAGAACATTCAATTACGCAAGACAAGGGATTTCTAGTTTCACTTCGCAAACTGCACCTGTGTGCCCCGCGCAAAACACTCAGCCAGCAAACAGTGCCTGACACTGGTGGCATTCAAGGTAGCACGAGCTGACGCAAGCTTTTGACGACAACTATACACGCATATCAAAGGCTCCATAGCAACACAGTTCAAAGTGGAAGGGATTGCCATACAATCAATACACAATCTGCAAACAGTGGCCGGGGCGTAATTAAAGGTCTGCAATCTGAACAAAATCCCACAAACTCATGACTGTTTACTGCCCGTCCCCAGTATGTATAGACTTTATTTGTTGAGATTTTCATAACTGTGCTCAGCTGTGTCATGTCCGCTATGCCCTTGCCATCTTTTAGTTTAGATTTCTTAGTTTAGTAGCATAGTATTAGACTTAGACATCACACATTACTTTAGGATCTGTGTTTAATATGTATGGATTTATATGTCTAGATAAATTAATGTAGGGGTGTGTGTGTGCGTGTGTGTGTGTGTGTGTGTGTGTGTGTGTGTGTGTGTGTGTGTGTGTGTGTGTGTGTGTGTGTGTGTGTGTGTGTGTGCGAGCCAGAAGAAACTTTTCTGCCATCGACAGACAATAAAGTTATATTGAATTGAATTGAATTGAATTGAATTGAATTGAATTAAAAACAAAACTGTCCGACTGTGCAAAAATTCGCAGTCAACTCTGTCACAGTTACAGAGTTTTCAGCGTCCCTGAAACCCTCATAAAAGCCAGGGGGAGTCTGATTTCACAGCCCAGTCTGCGTTTTGACATTGAGCGAGAAATGTCGCAGTGGAAAGTCTTCGAGTCTCTTGCAGTACACAACACTCGCTTAAGACGCTGTAGCGATGTGTCTCGCTCGCTGGTCAAAGGCACAATGAAATTACCCAAACTCGCGCTCTGGTTTTCTGGGTCTCCGAAGTCGCAGGGGAGCCGGGGTGGTCGAATGGTAGAGCGTTGGACTTCTAATGCTCGGGTCGTGAGTTCGATCCCGGCTGGGGCCAAGTATTTGTGCTGGCTTTTTCATCGTTGCCCCGTCTTTGATATCACCCGTATATGGTGGAAAAGGACGTTAAACCCCCAAACACCCACCCACCCACCCGCACAGTCGCAGGAGTCGCAGTGACTGACACGCGCGCGCGCGCGCGCACACACACATACACCGTTACACACACACACACGCACGCACGCACACACACACACGCACGCACGCACGCACGCACACACACACACACACACACACACACACACACACACACACACACGCGCGCGCGCGCGCGCGCGCGGCTCGCGCACGCACGCACGCACACACTGTTTGCTGCTTTTTGTTGAGACTGAAGACCTTTAAAGTATACAAAATTCAGAGCAGAGCTCGTGAGCATAGAGGAGACGCAGTGCGGCGAGGCAACAGCCAGTTCAGACAGCCAGACAACTGCAAGGAAGCACAAGACGTCTGCGGCCTGCCTCAGCACAGGCGTAGACCTATCAACGCAGTTACATTTCTTTAATACACGAAGTTTTCAGGACCGAAGTGCCGTAGTATACCGGAGAACATTGAAGTTGCTGATTTCACGTCGTGCGCTTTTGGATACAGCGAAGACAACACTGTAAAATGACTGAAGGTAAGGCAAGGTTTTGTACTTGCGTGCCCTTTGTTGTGTATATCCGATTCATGAGTTAACCATTTTGAAGTGTATGACATCGAGCGACAATATACTGTGCAGTTTCTGGTCCATGATCAAGATCCCTGTTGTTGTTGTTGTTGTTGTTGTTGTTGTTGTTGTTGTTGTTGTTTTCTGAATATCCGTCAGCCTGAGCCGGCTGAAGTCCTTGCCCCAATGGCAGAATACCTTGGATCACTTGTTTATTTCTGTGTCTTTCTGTTCTGTGTTTCTGCTAGACTGGTTTAATACACCAAAACAGAGGATGCGTCTTTATTTTTTTTTCATACTGTTGTGTTCTGTATAGATGTGAATGAGTAGACAGAAGAATATGCGCTACTGTGAATGGTTCGTTGTTGTTGCCTTTTCATCTGTAGGAATATATGCTATGCTACATACATACTAGTGTACAGATCATCTACGGTCATGCTGTTTGAATATATATATTTTGTAAGCGCTCTCAGCTTTACTTACTTCCCCTACTTTCCAATTGACCTGATTGAGCGCATGTTTTCGGCTTTAGCGACGCCTTTGTTTCTAATTTTTATATATAAGGAGAGAAAGAGAAAATAAGAACAGTTTCAGTTTCAGTTTCGTTTCTTTCCTGAAACCCTGAAACTATATATATGATACCCCCTGAAACCGTTCTTCTTTTCTCTTTCTCTCCCTTTTCTCTTGAACCATTGTGTGATTCATTTCGGAAATCCAGGTAGGTTCCCGCGGGACAGGGGGAGTAGGGGGGGGGGAGAGAGACAGCCGAGTGGTAGAGCGCTGGGCTCTCAATGATCGGGTCCTGAGTTCGAATCCCGGCTTAGGCCAAATATTTGTGCTGCCCCTTTTCTTATGTGTGTGTGTGTGTGTGTGTGTGTGTGTGTGTGTGTGTGTGTGTGTGTGTGTGTGTGTGTGTGTGTGACTGACTTAGTTTTTCAGTAGTATGTAGCTAGGACAAGATAGAAAATAAGACGCTATATATAACCCTTTTGGAAGAATCAAGTCTCATTGTGAGTTTCATTGTCAGTCACTGAGGTCCGGACGTGGAGTCTACAAGAGGGTCTTGCGCCAGAGACTGTCGGCATTCTGGAAGAGCATGGCCTCTCTACACTGGATGATCTGCGCCACCTCTCTGTTCAGGACGTGACGGAGAACTTTCAGAAGCCGGGTCTGCTGTCCTCGGCCAGCTGCCTGCGTCTGAATGCAGCGATAGGACGACTGAACAACGACTCTGCTGCTACACCATATGCGTCAGACGGAACCCAGTCTGATGAACAGTTTCCAAACCAAAGTGATCCGCAAATGCCTGCTGAGACAGACGGCAAAGGAAAGTCTGAAGAACAGGTTCCGAAACAAACTGATCCGCAAATGCCTACTGAGACAAACGGCAAAGCAAAGTCTGAAGAACAGGTTCCGAAACAAACTGATCCGCAAATGCCTGGTCAGACAGACGGCCAAGCAAAGCCTGAAGAACAAGTTTCAAAACAAACTGATCCGCAAATGCCTACTGAGACAGACGGCCAAGCAAAGTCTGAAGAACAGGTTCCAAAACAAACTGATCCGCAAATGCCTGGTCAGACAGACGGCCAAGCAAAGCCTGAAGAACAAGTTTCAAAACAAACTGATCCGCACATGCCTGGTGAGACAGACGGCCAAGCAAAGTCTGAAGAACAAGTTACAAAACAAACTGATCTACAAATGCCTGGTCAGACAGACGGCCAAGCAAAGTCTGAAGAACAAGTTACAAACCAAACTGATCTACAAATGCCTGGTCAGACAGACGGCCAAGCAAAGTCGGAAGAACAAGTTTCAAAACAAACTGATCCGCAAATGCCTACTGAGACAGAAGGCCAAGCAAAGTCTGAAGAACAAGTTTCAAAACAAACTGATCCGCAAATGCCTGGTCAGACAGACGGCCAAGCAAAGTCTGAAGAACAAGTTTCAAAACAAACTGATCCGCCAATGCCTGGTCAGACAGACGGCCAAGCAAAGTCTGAAGAACAAGTTTCAAAACAAACTGATCCGCAAATGCCTGGTGAGACAGACGGCCAAGCAAAGTCTGAAGAACAGGTTCCAAAACAAACTGATCTACAAATGCCTGGTCAGACAGACGGCCAAGCAAAGTCTGAAGAACAAGTTTCAAAACAAACTGATCCGCAAATGCCTGGTGAGACAGACGGCCAAGCAAAGTCTGAAGAACAAGTTTCAAAACAAACTGATCTACAAATGCCTGGTCAGACAGACGGCCAAGCAAAGTCTGAAGAACAGGTTCCAAAACAAACTGATCCGCAAATGTCTGGTGTGTCAGACAGCGACCAAGCCCAGTCTGTGGAACAGGTTCCAAAACAAACTGATCCGCAAATGCCTGGTGCGTCAGACAACAGCCAAGCCGAGAGTGACGAAGACGTTCCTGAACAAACTGATACAGCTGTACCCAGATCTCCGGCCCTGGACACCCAGGCTGATGATGCAGAGGCCTTCAGTGATGCAGGTGCTGCTGCTGCTGGTGTCAGCACGAAGGAGTCAGGTGATACAATCATGTACTTATGTTGTTGCTGTCTCCCAGGCATCCCACTCCCACTTCCCCTCCCCCCCCCCCAAAAAAAAAAGGGGGGGGGGGGGGTTACAGCAGACCACACTCATTTGCATACCGTTGAGTCGTTCGACTCCCGGCTTAGGCCAAATATTTGTGCTGCCCCTTTTCTTATGTGTGTGTGTGTGTGTGTGTGTGTGTGTGTGTGTGTGTGTGTGTGTGTGTGTGTGTGTGTGTGTGACTGACTTAGTTTTTCAGTAGTATGTAGCTAGGACAAGATAGAAAATAAGACGCTATATATAACCCTTTTGGAAGAATCAAGTCTCATTGTGAGTTTCATTGTCAGTCACTGAGGTCCGGACGTGGAGTCTACAAGAGGGTCTTGCGCCAGAGACTGTCGGCATTCTGGAAGAGCATGGCCTCTCTACACTGGATGATCTGCGCCACCTCTCTGTTCAGGACGTGACGGAGAACTTTCAGAAGCCGGGTCTGCTGTCCTCGGCCAGCTGCCTGCGTCTGAATGCAGCGATAGGACGACTGAACAACGACTCTGCTGCTACACCATATGCGTCAGACGGAACCCAGTCTGATGAACAGTTTCCAAACCAAAGTGATCCGCAAATGCCTGCTGAGACAGACGGCAAAGGAAAGTCTGAAGAACAGGTTCCGAAACAAACTGATCCGCAAATGCCTACTGAGACAAACGGCAAAGCAAAGTCTGAAGAACAGGTTCCGAAACAAACTGATCCGCAAATGCCTGGTCAGACAGACGGCCAAGCAAAGCCTGAAGAACAAGTTTCAAAACAAACTGATCCGCAAATGCCTACTGAGACAGACGGCCAAGCAAAGTCTGAAGAACAGGTTCCAAAACAAACTGATCCGCAAATGCCTGGTCAGACAGACGGCCAAGCAAAGCCTGAAGAACAAGTTTCAAAACAAACTGATCCGCACATGCCTGGTGAGACAGACGGCCAAGCAAAGTCTGAAGAACAAGTTACAAAACAAACTGATCTACAAATGCCTGGTCAGACAGACGGCCAAGCAAAGTCTGAAGAACAAGTTACAAACCAAACTGATCTACAAATGCCTGGTCAGACAGACGGCCAAGCAAAGTCGGAAGAACAAGTTTCAAAACAAACTGATCCGCAAATGCCTACTGAGACAGAAGGCCAAGCAAAGTCTGAAGAACAAGTTTCAAAACAAACTGATCCGCAAATGCCTGGTCAGACAGACGGCCAAGCAAAGTCTGAAGAACAAGTTTCAAAACAAACTGATCCGCCAATGCCTGGTCAGACAGACGGCCAAGCAAAGTCTGAAGAACAAGTTTCAAAACAAACTGATCCGCACATGCCTGGTGAGACAGACGGCCAAGCAAAGTCTGAAGAACAGGTTCCAAAACAAACTGATCTACAAATGCCTGGTCAGACAGACGGCCAAGCAAAGTCTGAAGAACAAGTTTCAAACCAAACTGATCCGCAAATGCCTGGTGAGACAGACGGCCAAGCAAAGTCTGAAGAACAAGTTTCAAAACAAACTGATCTACAAATGCCTGGTCAGACAGACGGCCAAGCAAAGTCTGAAGAACAGGTTCCAAAACAAACTGATCCGCAAATGTCTGGTGTGTCAGACAGCGACCAAGCCCAGTCTGTGGAACAGGTTCCAAAACAAACTGATCCGCAAATGCCTGGTGCGTCAGACAACAGCCAAGCCGAGAGTGACGAAGACGTTCCTGAACAAACTGATACAGCTGTACCCAGATCTCCGGCCCTGGACACCCAGGCTGATGATGCAGAGGCCTTCAGTGATGCAGGTGCTGCTGCTGCTGGTGTCAGCACGAAGGAGTCAGGTGATACAATCATGTACTTATGTTGTTGCTGTCTCCCAGGCATCCCACTCCCACTTCCCCTCCCCCCCCCCAAAAAAGGGGGGGGGGGGTTACAGCAGACCACACTCATTTGCATACCGTTGAGTCGTTCGACTGCTTGAGGATCTTCGTGAATGCACACGGACATTTTTCGTAACTGGTGTTTTGAACCTGGACAATTTCTTTTCATATCATCAATTTCAACTAAAGAGGGCGGGATACATAATCTGTATATCTCCTTTATCTTGATTGGTGTGTTCCAACAAAACTATCTGTAGCTGAAAAGTACAAAACGTTGTTATAGTCAGACTCACCGATGAACCCCTGTGCGATTTTGAGGTACCTGCTGCCGGTCTACGAGGCAAGGTATTGAAATCGTTATTGGCTAACACAAGTTTTGCTGCTGAGTGATACTTATTTCTCCTCGTTTCGTTTTGTCTTTAGGGGATTCTCCCGAACAGTTCCGACTTTTCCTCATCGGAAAGACTGGAAGCGGGAAAAGCACGACAGGAAACACAATTCTCGGAGGCAAATTCTTTACAACCAAGACCAGCTTACGTTCCGCTACAGCGAAATGCGAACTGCATCGGACGGAAACGACTGGGCGACTTATCGAGGTGAGTCCCGAGTTGCATTTCCGGAAGCTTTAACAGGTTACGTGACGGTATTAGCTTCCGGGGCATGTAGTAAGAACTCGGCTAAATATAGTAGAAAATCTTTGCCCCTTTAAAAATTTGTGTGCAGAGTAAAAAATGGCAATCTGGTGCTTTTTGTTGGCTTTGTAAACAAGTTTCATGCCAGGTAATAGTAAAATTAGGGAAAAATGAGGCTGGCTTGTGGACTATTTGTATTCATGCGCAGCTGGCACAGGAGCCAGCAGACGACCGTGGAATGAGGGGGTATGTGGTCGCTGCCAACATTGCCAAAAAACGGAATATTGGAATTTGTTTAAATTTCCTCTACACATGAGTCTATGGCTGCCTGATTTTTGTGAATTTTTTGTGTGTGTGAATTTTAAAGCATTTCTAGGGTGTCATCTGCAGCGTTAAGTGTAAGAGGAATATATACAGTCGAATCCGCTTAACAGGACGCCGCTTAGTAGGACTTCTCTTATAAGGACCCCCCAATACACGTCCCTGCCAAAGTTGTTCTTTGTGATTACTTATAAAAACTCGCATATCAGAACCTCTGCTATAAGAACCTTCGCCTATAGGAACCTCACGTGCTTGCTCCCCACAGGTCCTTCCCTCGGATATAAAAACTTCTGCTCGCCTAAAGGTAACTAGGCCTAACTCAGGTTCTTATAAGCAAGTTTAGAAATCGAAAGTGGAAGTTATCGTTTCCAGGAAGTGGGCTTTCTTTTTGGGGAAGGTGAAGGCTATTATGGAGGGAACTCGTACAGGTCTATTTTTAGACGGACGTCAGCTGAGGTCGCGAGATTCCGGCGCGTTCAAACCATAACCAAACCCTAACCCTAACCCTAACCGTCTAAAAATAGACTTGTACGAGTTCCCTCCATAATAACCTCCCCCTCTGGGAAAAGGGAACTGTTTCGTTTTCGGTTTGTGTACATCACTTGCAAGAAACATGGCAGAATGGAAGAGAAAAGCTCTCTCGCTCAGACGCAGAAATCTATGCAGCAGCAACGTTGCTTCAAACTACCATTGTTGTGTATACAGCTGTGAGTGCCACCACTAGAGAATGGATACCGCACATGCCACTGTTCACAATTCCTGGAGTTGAGGTCAGCCAGGACAGGGTGTATTTGCGCGGAAACTTTTGCGGTCATTTTGAACGGGTAGTTTGTGTACAGTGAAGTGCTGTAAGTAAACCACTCAAGACTGGTATTAGATGGGAAGCATGGTGCTCTAGCATGAGCCCATGTTTTTTTTTTTCTTTTTTTCTTTTTTTCTTTTTTATGTCAATTCACTTTCAAAAGCTTCCAAGATTGACGATTTATTAATAGGAATAATATTTGGTTTCCTGCTGAATCTGAGTGAATAGAAACAGCCGACAAAACACTATTAATTTTTCTTTAGCAAAAGAACGTGTTCGTCCTCAGGTTTTTTTGTTTTGTTTTTTTTTTTCATTTTTTTGCATGAAAATTGTTGCATGAAAAACTTTTTTATTCGGATGTTTTGTTTTGGCTGACGGTCTTTTATGGAACTATCAGCGCAAATATAAAATATTTGTGTTTCCTTTATGATTGATAGTATAGTACAAAACAACAAAAACAAAAATGAAATATTTGTTTAGTCATATTGTCAGAATTTGACAGCACGTTATTTAAAGTTTTGTGTAGATAAACAGGTTTGAGTGCACGTTTAACTACATCTTTGTGTAGATAAACGGAAGTACTCTGACATACCGACTTTTCTTTCCTATTCTCCACTGCTTCCCCTGCTCCCTGCCCTCTCTAAAGCTTTCTCTGACGCTTGAAAATAATACACGTCTCTTTAATTTGCGTATTACTTTCATGTTTGTCTCATTAAAGTCCAAAAGACAGTTTGGAAGAATACTCTCTCTCTCTCAAGAAATACAACTCTGACTTTATAATTTCTTATATAATCATAAACCAGATTTTTTTTGTCTTTGTCCAAAATTATCATTAAATAATTTTTATTTTTATTTGTATTTTTATTGCTTTTTGTCCCCTTTCGGGGAAATAATACCAATATTCTGCAAGTAAGTTTTATAATAACGTGTGTCTAGCTAGAAAAAAAGAGAGGGAAGAGAAATAAGAGAAATATCATTGACCTGCCATCTTCTTGCTAATTTCTTCTTTTTTCGGTTATAAACGTTAAACCCCCAAACACCCACCCACCCCTTTTTTCGGTTATAAGAACACACACTTCCATATACGACCTTATAACCGATTTCTCGCTTACAAGGGACCTCGCTTATAAGAACACGCATGTATAAGTAATGCATGTCCCTACGAGGTTCTTATTAGCGGATTCGACTGTAGCGTTTTCCCCCAGATTTGCATCTGTGTCACGTAGCCTAAGCTATGAGTCCCGAGTCGCATGTCCGGAAGCTAAGCTATGAGTCCCAAGTTGTAATTCCGGCATCCCTGTACCGGGTCCGCGCTTCTCTTAGCCCATGTGACGACGCCCAAATCGGGCTAACCGAGACCGAGCCGAGCTAAGTGATACCTAAGAAGGAAAAAAAAATACTCGGTGACAAGGAAAGTGGACAGTTGCGAACAACTTTGAGGTCCCCGTGTTATTTCACAGTGTGCACAGAAGCGGTGAAAACTGTCGCATTCACCAGCACAGTACATTTTCAGCCTGATTAGAGATTATTGCCTGCATGAGTTGTTCCCCGTGCATAAACAGACCCGCAGCATGCATGCATCTTTTTGGCAGCTTTGTGGTCTACCACGAAAAATGCGTGCTTGTTGCGGCAAGGGTGTTTTTTGTTGTTGCTGTTGTTCTTGTTCATTTTGGTTTGGTGTTTGGTTTTTTTGTTTGGGGGGGGGGGGTGTTTTGTTTTGTTTTGTTTTGTTTTGTTTTGTTTTGTTTTGTTTTAGGGGGATGGTGGATCTCATTAAAATGTTTCCTGTTGGTCCTTCTGGTCTGACCACTGCCTTGTTTGTCCGTCTTTTCAGATCATGGACTCGCCCGGTCTGTGTGACACAAACAGACCTCGCGAGGAAATAAGCGCGAAAATCGTGCAGGCTGTGGTCGGCCTGCACCCTGGACCCCACGCCATACTCTACGTTGTGAGGGTCGGTCGCTTCACTGAGGAGGACGCCAAAGTTTACACACGCATCAAGGACTTGTTTGACGAGACCATCGCCAAATACACCATCGTTCTTTTCACGTGCGGGGACGATCTTGAACAAGACGAGGTTACGTTCGAAGAGTTTCTGGCAGAAGCTCCAGATTCGCTGGCGGCCATCCTTCGTGAGTGCGGCAACAGGACCGTCATTTTCAATAACCGCGCTGGAGATCTTCAGCCTCAAACTGAGGCCTTGCTCAGAATGGTCCAGCGGATGAGCGCTCAAAATGAGAACAAGCCGTACGTTTGTCCGAGATACACGATGGTCGGGGAAAGTTTGGAGAAGGAGGTTGCCAGACGACTGGAAATGTGCGATAAGAGAGAATTAGAACGCCACGGGTACGTTCAACAGCTGAAGAAGCAAGCGGAAGACGCCGAAGAGGAGAAGAAGAAACAGGCGGAAGAGCTGGAGCGGGTTGAGACAGAGCGAATTCGCGAGATGCAACAGGCAGAAGAGAGGAAGCAGGAAGAGTTACAGAAACTGAAACAGGAACTAGAAAAGCAGAAACAGGAAGAAGAAAAGAGAAGACTGGAAGAGACGGTCCGTCAAGAGTGTTTGAAGCGACAGGTTCTGGAAGAACGACAAAGGCGCAAAGAACTTGAAGAGGAACAAAAAGAGCGTAAGAGGGAAAGGCGCCGTGAGCGCGAAGAGGCGGATAGGAGGGAATGGAGCCGACGATGCCAAAAAGAAAAAGAAGAAGAGCTTAGGAGGCAAAGGTGTCGACATGAAGAAGAGTTGCGGAGAGTGAGAAACGAAGTAGTTAGAACAGAGCCGGGGTATTTGGGTCAAGCTGTCAGGTATGTTACTGCGCCTGTCAGGGCCGTGTATAACCTGCTGGAGCGACTGTAATTTTTTTTTTTAAATATTTATCATCTCTATCTGGAAATTCGGGCTGCTTCGCCTGGGGGAAGCGCGTCGACACGATGCAGCGCCACAATATACCTATCCTATGTTGCAATTGTGCTTGGGGAGGAAAGTCCGGATAACACGGACAGAAACCCGCCGATGAGCAGCTCGGTAGGCGCGACTGCCACCGCACGAGAAGAGTAGCCACTGCGACAATGTAAAAAAAGAAAAAGGTTTGTAGCATTTTGTTAAGATTGTAGACCTTTAAGTGGCACGGAGACTTCCGTCTGTCAGCGTGGCCTGCATTATGAACAGTCGAAGAGTCGCAGTAACAATTTAAAAAGTAACATTTGCTAGTACCGTTGCACTTTTGAGTTGGGTCAAGCTAGCCACAGTGAAGGGTCAGTTCTCACGTGCGCTGGCCACGTGATCGCGTGATGAGCGCGTGATTTCTTGTATAAACGCTAAAGTCAGAACCTTATAATAGCGAGAGTTTCCCGGCCGCGTTTTCATCAGCCGCTCTCTGAGAGTCCCCGGAGACGTGTGTCGTCCCTCCAGCCCTCCGAGGTGAATCGCTCTCCTCGTTCCCTCGCTATACTATAGTTCTCATCTTCATTGAAAGCGGCTCAGCCTCTGTAGCGATTTTGTTATTTTGTTACCAGTGTTAGACCTATTACTAGATACATATATTCTATTTGGAACTACTGTATGTGCACTGTGAAGAAAGTGTGATTCTGTATCGGATTATTAATTTTGTGAACTGACTGTGTTTGAAACCACTGAATTCGGACTTGGAATTAGTCTTCAGATAAACGGTGATTGTGTCTCATTTTTCCCTATTAACTAGAGAACAGTTTGTGTAGAGTAGGAAAATACTTGTACTGTAATAACTCGATGTACTCTAAGAGATCTGATAGTTCCCAGCTTTCTTGTGTAACACGCAGCGCACGCGCGGCCGAGTGTGTATTGTCTGTTTCTTTCAGCACTGACGGTCACGTGTAGTTACAGTAAGGAATTCAGCCTCAAACTGAGGGCTTGCTCAGAATGGCCCAGTGGATGAGCCGTCAAAATGAGAACAAGCCGTACGTTTGTCCGAGATACACGATGATCGGGGAAAGTTTGGAGAGGGAGGTTGCCAGACGACTGGAAATGTGCGATAAGAGAGAATTAGAAGGCCACGAGTGCGTTCAGCAGCTGAGGAAGGAAGCGGAAGACGCCGAAGAGGAGAAGAAGAAACAGGCGGAAGAGCTGGAGCGGGCTGAAACAGAGCGAATTCGCGAGATGGAATTCCATTGACAGAGTGACCGCGCTGTCGGTTTACATCATTCACGGAATAGTCCACTCCCCGTTACTTTGAGTTGTACTGTCCCGTCACGGTCCCGTATTTTAAAGTTTAGTCTTTTCCCGTATGTTTCTGTATTTGTAGTCTAGTTTTTAGTAGTAGTCTCTAGTTTGTTGCCCGACAAGTATTAATCATCACGCTCAAAATCATAGTAATGATATATTTTGAGCCGAATCTGTGTTGCCTTACTTACGTCTAACGCTTCATATAATCTGCATGTAACTTTTATTGGAATAAGTGAACACTCTGAGTTCCATTCTCTTTGTCAGTTGTTTCTTTCGAGAGACAGTGTACGTGTGATGAGTGATTGAGTGCGGAGACGTGTGTGGCAATACTCTTTCGCACTTCAGTCATCTTAAACAAACATTTCAGAGTAGCTCACTAAACTAAATTTTTAGCGTTCCCGACAACCACGACGACCCTACACCCGGGGTGCTACACATGTACACAGATTCGTGTCGTTGGTATTGCACTCAGGTATAAGCAGTTGTTATATATATATATAATCCTCGGAGGATGTCTTAGAAAATCTTGTTGAAAGACAACACAGTTAACCATGTACAGGAAAACGGGTAAGCCATATACTTATCGATATTCATGTACACACACGAATCAAATTTCGAAATCTTAAAAACTAAGAAAAAAATTACAAGACCCAACAGAGCCAGAACATTCAATTACGCAAGACAAGGGATTTCTAGTTTCACTTCGCAAACTGCACCTGTGTGCCCCGCGCAAAACACTCAGCCAGCAAACAGTGCCTGACACTGGTGGCATTCAAGGTAGCAGGAGCTGACGCAAGCTTTTGACGACAACTATACACGCATATCAAAGGCTCCATAGCAACACAGTTCAAAGTGGAAGGGATTGCCACACAATCAATACACAATCTGCAAACAGTGGGCGTAATGAAAGGTCTGCAATCTGAACAAAATCCCACAAACTCATGACTGTTAACTGCCCGTCCCCAGTATGTATAGACTTTATTTGTTGAGATTTTCATAACTGTGCTCAGCTGTGTCATGTCCGCTATGCCCTTGCCATCTTTTAGTTTAGATTTCTTAGTTTAGTAGCATAGTATTAGACTTGGACATCACACATTACTTTAGGATCTGTGTTTAATATGTATGGATTTATATGTCTAGATAAATTAATGTAGGGGTGTGTGTGTGTGTGTGTGTGTGTGTGTGTGTGTGTGTGTGTGTGTGTGTGTGTGTGTGTGTGTGTGTGTGTGTGCGTGTGTGTGTGTGTGCGAGCCAGAAGAAAATTTTCTGCCATCGACAGACAATAAAGTTATATTGAATTGAATTGAATTAAAAACAAAACTGTCCGACTGTGCAAAAATTCGCAGTCAACTCTGTCACAGTTACAGAGTTTTCAGCGTCCCTGAAACCCTCATAAAAGCCAGGGGGAGTCTGATTTCACAGCCCAGTCTGCGTTTTGACATTGAGCGAGAAATGTCGCAGTGGAAAGTCTTCGAGTCTCTTGCAGTACACAACACTCGCTTAAGACGTTGTAGCGATGTGTCTCGCTCGCTGATCAAAGGCACAATGAAATTACCCAAACTCGCGCTCTGGTTTTCTAGGTCTCCGAAGTCGCAGGGGAGCCGGGGTGGTCGAATGGTAGAGCGTTGGACTTCTAATGCTCGGGTCGTGAGTTCGATCCCGGCTGGGGCCAAGTATTTGTGCTGGCTTTTTCATCGTTGCCCCGTCTTTGATATCACCCGTATGTGGTGGAAAAGGACGTTACACCCCCAAACACCCACCCACCCACCCGCACAGTCGCAGGAGTCGCAGTGACTGACACGCGCGCGCGCGCGCACACACACACATACACCGTCACACACACACGCACGCACGCACGCACACACACGCACGCACGCACACACACACACACACGCGCGCGCGCGCGCGGCGCGCGCACGCACGCACACACACGCACGCACACACTGTTTGCTGCTTTTTGTTGAGACTGAAGACCTTTAAAGTATACAAAATTCAGAGCAGAGCTCGTGAGCATAGAGGAGACGCAATGCGGCGAGGCAACAGCCAGTTCAGACGGCCAGGCAACTGCAAGGAAGCACAAGACGTCTGCGGCCAATCTGCGCCAGCACAGGCGTAGACCTATCAACGCAGTTACATTTCTTTAATACACGAAGTTTTCAGGACCGAAGTTCCGTAGAATACCGGAGAACATTGAAGTTGCTGATTTCACGTCGTGCGCTTTTGGATACAGCGAAGGGAGACAACACTGTAAAATGACTGAAGGTAAGGCAAGGTTTTGTACTTGCGTGCCCTTTGTGTGCCCGTTGTTGTTGTTTTCTGAATATCCGTCAGCCTGAGCCGGCTGAAGTCCTTGCCCCAATGGCAGAATACCTTGGATCACTTGTTTATTTCTGTATCTTTCTGTTCTGTGTTTCTGCTAGACTGGTTTAATACACCAAAACAGAGGATGCCTCTTTATTTTTTTTTTCATACTGTTGTGTTCTGTATAGATGTGAATGAGTAGACAGAAGAATATGCGCTACTGTGAATGGTTCGTTGTTGTTGCCTTTTCATCTGCAGGAATATATGTATGCTACATACATACTAGTGTACAGATCATCTACGGTCATGCTGTTTGAATATATATATTTTGTAAGCGCTCTCAGCTTTACTTACTTCCCCTACTTTCCAACTGACCTGATTGAGCGCATGTTTTCGGCTTTAGCGACGCCTTTGTTCCTAATTTTTTATATATAGGGAGAGAAAGAGAAAATAAGAACAGTTTCAGTTTCTGTTTCGTTTATTTCCTGAAACCCTGAAACTATATATAAATAAACTGAAACTGAAAGAGAAATTAAGAACAGTTTCAGTTTCGTTTATTTCCTGAAACCCTGAAACTACATAATATGATACCCCCTGATGGGGGTTTCAGGAAATAAACTGAAACTGAGACTGAAACCGTTCTTCTTTTCTCTTTCTCTCTCTTTTCTCTTGAACCGTTGTGTGATTCATTTCGGAAATCCAGGTAGGTTCCCGCGGGAGAGGGGGGAAGGGGGGATAGCCGAGTGGTAGAGCGTTGGGCTCTCAATGATCGGGTCCTGAGTTCGAATCCCGGCTTAGGCCAAATATTTGTGCTGCCCCTTTTCTTGTTGCCCCGTCTTTGATATCACCCTCATGTGGTTGAAAAGGACGTTAAATTCAGGGACACCCTCCCACCCACCCTCCCGCACATTGCGGTGTGTCACAACCGTTTGTCGGTGTGGGCTGCAGTGTGCCCGACTGTTCGGGCGTCATTGTATTCTTGGAGATTGGCGAGGTAGGTGGGGTAGAGAGAGAGGGATGGAGGGGGGTTGGGGGTTGTGGGGGGGGGGGGAGAGAAAGAGGGGGGGGAGAGTGTGTGTGTGTGTGTGTGTGTGTGTGTGTGTGTGTGTGTGTGTGTGTGTGTGTGTGTGTGTGTGTGTGTGTGTGTGTGTGACTTAGTTTTTCAGTAGTATGTAGCTAGGACAATACAGAAAATAAAAAAAGAAAAACCTTTTTTTTACACTTGAAGAATAAAGTCTCATTGTGAGTGTCATTGTCAGTCACTGAGGTTCGGACGTGGAGTCTACAAGAGGGTCTGGTGCCAGAGACTGTCGGCATTCTGGAAGAGCATGGCCTCTCCACACTGGACGATCTGCGCCACCTCTCTGTTCAGGACGTGACGGAGAACTTTCAGAAGCCGGGTCTACTGTCCTCGGCCAGCTGCCTGCGTCTGAATGCAGCGATAGGACGACTGAACAACGACCCTGCTGCTACGCAAACGCCATATGCGTCACACGAAACCCAGTCTGAAGAACAGGTTCCAAACCAAACTGATCCGGAAATACCTGGTGAGAAAGACAGCCAAGCCCAGTCTGTGGAACAGGTTCCAAGACAAACTGATCCGCAAATGCCTGGTCAGACAGACGGCCAAGCCCAGTCTGTGGGACAGGTTCCAAGACAAACTGATCCGCAAATGCCTGATGCGACAGACGGCCAAGCCCAGTCTGAAGAGCAGGTTCCAGAGCAAACTGATCCGCAAATGCCTGGTGTGTCAGACAGCGACCAAGCCGAGTCTGTTGAACAGATTTCAGAACAATCTGATCCGCAAATGCTTGGTCAGACAGACGGCCGAGCAAAGTCTTATGAACAGGTTCCAAACCAAACTGATCTGCAAATGCCTGCTGAGACAGACGGCCAAGCCCAGTCTGTGGAACAGATACCGAAACAAACTGATCCGCAAATGTCTGGTGTGTCAGACAGCGACCAAACCCAGTCTGTGGAACAGGTTCCAAAACAAACTGATCCGCAAATGTCTGGTGTGTCAGACAGCGACCAAACCCAGTCTGTGGAACAGATTTCAAAACAAACTGACCCGCAAATGTCTGGTGTGTCAGACAGCGACCAAACCCAGTCTGTAGAACAGGTTCCAAAACAAACTGATCCGCAAATGTCTGGTGTGTCAGACAGCGACCAAACCCAGTCTGTGGAACAGGTTCCAAAACAAACTGATCCGCAAATGTCTGGTGTGTCAGACAGCGACCAAACCCAGTCTGTGGAACAGGTTCCAAAACAAACTGATCCGCAAATGTCTGGTGTGTCAGACAGCGACCAAACCCAGTCTGTGGAACAGGTTCCAAAACAAACTGATCCGCAAATGTCTGGTGTGTCAGACAGCGACCAAACCCAGTCTGTGGAACAGGTTCCAAAACAAACTGATCCGCAAATGTCTGGTGTGTCAGACAGCGACCAAACCCAGTCTGTGGAACAGGTTCCAAAACAAACTGATCCGCAAATGTCTGGTGTGTCAGACAGCGACCAAACCCAGTCTGTGGAACAGGTTCCAAAACAAACTGATCCGCAAATGTCTGGTGTGTCAGACAGCGACCAAACCCAGTCTGTGGAACAGGTTCCAAAACAAACTGATCCGCAAATGTCTGGTGTGTCAGACAGCGACCAAACCCAGTCTGTGGAACAGGTTCCAAAACAAACTGATCCGCAAATGTCTGGTGTGTCAGACAGCGACCAAACCCAGTCTGTGGAACAGGTTCCAAAACAAACTGATCCGCAAATGTCTGGTGTGTCAGACAGCGACCAAACCCAGTCTGTGGAACAGGTTCCAAAACAAACTGATCCGCAAATGTCTGGTGTGTCAGACAGCGACCAAACCCAGTCTGTGGAACAGGTTCCAAAACAAACTGATCCGCAAATGTCTGGTGTGTCAGACAGCGACCAAACCCAGTCTGTGGAACAGGTTCCAAAACAAACTGATCCGCAAATGTCTGGTGTGTCAGACAGCGACCAAACCCAGTCTGTGGAACAGGTTCCAAAACAAACTGATCCGCAAATGTCTGGTGTGTCAGACAGCGACCAAACCCAGTCTGTGGAACAGGTTCCAAAACAAACTGATCCGCAAATGTCTGGTGTGTCAGACAGCGACCAAACCCAGTCTGTGGAACAGGTTCCAAAACAAACTGATCCGCAAATGTCTGGTGTGTCAGACAGCGACCAAACCCAGTCTGTGGAACAGGTTCCAAAACAAACTGATCCGCAAATGTCTGGTGTGTCAGACAGCGACCAAACCCAGTCTGTGGAACAGGTTCCAAAACAAACTGATCCGCAAATGTCTGGTGTGTCAGACAGCGACCAAACCCAGTCTGTGGAACAGGTTCCAAAACAAACTGATCCGCAAATGTCTGGTGTGTCAGACAGCGACCAAACCCAGTCTGTGGAACAGGTTCCAAAACAAACTGATCCGCAAATGTCTGGTGTGTCAGACAGCGACCAAACCCAGTCTGTGGAACAGGTTCCAAAACAAACTGATCCGCAAATGTCTGGTGTGTCAGACAGCGACCAAACCCAGTCTGTGGAACAGGTTCCAAAACAAACTGATCCGCAAATGTCTGGTGTGTCAGACAGCGACCAAACCCAGTCTGTGGAACAGATTCCAAAACAAACTGACCCGCAAATGTCTGGTGTGTCAGACAGCGACCAAACCCAGTCTGTGGAACAGGTTCCAAAACAAACTGACCCGCAAATGTCTGGTGTGTCAGACAGCGACCAAACCCAGTCTGTGGAACAGGTTCCAAAACAAACTGACCCGCAAATGTCTGGTGTGTCAGACAGCGACCAAACCCAGTCTGTGGAACAGGTTCCAAAACAAACTGATCCGCAAATGTCTGGTGTGTCAGACAGCGACCAAACCCAGTCTGTGGAACAGGTTCCAAAACAAACTGATCCGCAAATGTCTGGTGTGTCAGACAGCGACCAAACCCAGTCTGTGGAACAGGTTCCAAAACAAACTGATCCGCAAATGTCTGGTGTGTCAGACAGCGACCAAACCCAGTCTGTGGAACAGGTTCCAAAACAAACTGATCCGCAAATGTCTGGTGTGTCAGACAGCGACCAAACCCAGTCTGTGGAACAGGTTCCAAAACAAACTGATCCGCAAATGTCTGGTGTGTCAGACAGCGACCAAACCCAGTCTGTGGAACAGGTTCCAAAACAAACTGATCCGCAAATGTCTGGTGTGTCAGACAGCGACCAAACCCAGTCTGTGGAACAGGTTCCAAAACAAACTGATCCGCAAATGTCTGGTGTGTCAGACAGCGACCAAACCCAGTCTGTGGAACAGGTTCCAAAACAAACTGATCCGCAAATGTCTGGTGTGTCAGACAGCGACCAAACCCAGTCTGTGGAACAGGTTCCAAAACAAACTGATCCGCAAATGTCTGGTGTGTCAGACAGCGACCAAACCCAGTCTGTGGAACAGATTTCAAAACAAACTGACCCGCAAATGTCTGGTGTGTCAGACAGCGACCAAACCCAGTCTGTGGAACAGGTTCCAAAACAAACTGACCCGCAAATGTCTGGTGTGTCAGACAGCGACCAAACCCAGTCTGTGGAACAGGTTCCAAAACAAACTGATCCGCAAATGTCTGGTGTGTCAGACAGCGACCAAACCCAGTCTGTGGAACAGGTTCCAAAACAAACTGATCCGCAAATGTCTGGTGTGTCAGACAGCGACCAAACCCAGTCTGTGGAACAGGTTCCAAAACAAACTGATCCGCAAATGTCTGGTGTGTCAGACAGCGACCAAACCCAGTCTGTGGAACAGGTTCCAAAACAAACTGATCCGCAAATGTCTGGTGTGTCAGACAGCGACCAAACCCAGTCTGTGGAACAGGTTCCAAAACAAACTGATCCGCAAATGTCTGGTGTGTCAGACAGCGACCAAACCCAGTCTGTGGAACAGGTTCCAAAACAAACTGATCCGCAAATGTCTGGTGTGTCAGACAGCGACCAAACCCAGTCTGTGGAACAGGTTCCAAAACAAACTGATCCGCAAATGTCTGGTGTGTCAGACAGCGACCAAACCCAGTCTGTGGAACAGGTTCCAAAACAAACTGATCCGCAAATGTCTGGTGTGTCAGACAGCGACCAAACCCAGTCTGTGGAACAGGTTCCAAAACAAACTGATCCGCAAATGTCTGGTGTGTCAGACAGCGACCAAACCCAGTCTGTGGAACAGGTTCCAAAACAAACTGATCCGCAAATGTCTGGTGTGTCAGACAGCGACCAAACCCAGTCTGTGGAACAGGTTCCAAAACAAACTGATCCGCAAATGTCTGGTGTGTCAGACAGCGACCAAACCCAGTCTGTGGAACAGGTTCCAAAACAAACTGATCCGCAAATGTCTGGTGTGTCAGACAGCGACCAAACCCAGTCTGTGGAACAGGTTCCAAAACAAACTGATCCGCAAATGTCTGGTGTGTCAGACAGCGACCAAACCCAGTCTGTGGAACAGGTTCCAAAACAAACTGATCCGCAAATGTCTGGTGTGTCAGACAGCGACCAAACCCAGTCTGTGGAACAGGTTCCAAAACAAACTGATCCGCAAATGTCTGGTGTGTCAGACAGCGACCAAACCCAGTCTGTGGAACAGGTTCCAAAACAAACTGATCCGCAAATGTCTGGTGTGTCAGACAACAGCCAAGCCGAGAGTGACGAAGACGTTCCTGAACAAACTGATACAGCTGTACCCATATCTCCGGCCCTGGACACCCAGGCTGATGATGCAGAGGCCTTCAGTGATGCAGGCGCGAAGGAGTCAGGTGATACAATCATGTACTTATGTTGTTGTTGTTGTCTCCAAGGCATCCCACCACCCCCCCCCCACCACCCTCCCCCACCCCCAAAAAGGGGGGGGGGGGTTCACAGCGGATGGGTGGGTGTTTGGGAGTTTAACGTCCTTTTCCACCACATAAGGGTGATATCAAAGACGGGGCAACGAGAAAAAAGGCCAGCACAAATATTTGGCCCCAGCCGGCGGGATTCGAACTCACGACCCGAGCATTGAGAGTCCAACGCTCTACCATTCGGCCACCCCGGCTCCCCGGGGGCCACAGCAGACCGCACATGTGCATACCGTTGAGTCGTTTGACTGCTTGAGGATCTTCTTGAATGCACATGGATATTTTTCCTAACTGGTGTTTTGAACTTGGACAACTTCTTTTCATATGATCAATTTCAACTGAAGAGGGCGGGATACATAATCTGTATATCTCCTTTATCTTCATTGGTGTGTTCCAACAATACTGTCTGTTGCTAAAAAGTACAAACTGAAACTGGTTGTTATAGTCAGATTCACCGATGAACCCTTGTGCGATTCTGAGGTACCTGCTGCCGCTCTGAATGGCAGGGTAATAAAATCATTATTGGCTAACACTAGTTTTGCTGCTGAGTGATTCTTATTTCTCCTCGTTTCGTTTTGTCTTTAGGGGATTCTCCCGAACAGTTCCGACTTTTCCTCATCGGAAAGACTGGAAGCGGGAAAAGCACGACAGGAAACACAATTCTCGGAGGCAAATTCTTTACAGCCAAGACCAGCTTACATTCCGCTACAGCGACATGCGAACTGCATCGGACGGAAACGACTGGGCGACTTATCGAGGTGAGTCCCGAGTTGCATTTCCGGAAGCTTTAACAGATTACGTGACGGTATTAGCTTCCGGGGGCATGTAGTAAGAACTCGGCTAAATATAGTAGAAAATCTTTGCCCCTTTTAAAATTTGTGTGCAGAGTAAAAAAAATGGCAATCTGGTGCTTTTTGTTGGCTTTGTAAACAAGTTTCATGCCAGGTAATAGTAAAATTAGGGGAAAATGAGGCTGGCTTGTGGACTATTTGTATTCATGCGCAGCTGGCACAGGAGCCAGCAGACGACCGTGGAATGAGGGGGTATGTGGTCGCTGCCAACATTGCCAAAAAACGGAATATTGGAATTTGTTTAAATTTCCTCTACGCATGAGTCTATGGCTGCCTGATTTTTGTGAATTTTTTTTGTAAATTTTAAAGCATTTCTAGGGTGTCATCTGCAGCGTTAAGTGTAAGAGGAATATATAGCGTTTTCCCCCAGATTTGCATCTGTGTCACGTAGCCTAAGCTATGAGTCCCGAGTCGCATGTCCGGAAGCTAAGCTATGAGTCCCAAGTTGTAATTCCGGCATCCCTGTACCGGGTCCGCGCTACTCTTAGCCCCTACGACGACGCCCAAATCGGGCTAACCGAGACCGAGCCGAGCTAAGTGATACCTAAGAAGGAAAAAAAATACTCGGTGGCAAGGAAAGTGGACGGTAGCGAACAACTTTGAGGTCCCCGTGTTATTTCACAGTGTGCACAGAAGCGGTGAAAACTGTCGCATTCACCAGCACAGTACATTTTCAGCCTGATTAGAGATTATTGCCTGCATGAGTTGTTCCCCGTGCATAAACAGACCCGCAGCATGCATGCATCTTTTTGTGGCAGCTTTGTGGTCTGCCACGAAAAATGCGTGCTTGTTGTGGCAAGGGTGTTTTTCGTTGTTGCTGTTGTTCTTGTTCATTTTTGTTTGTTTTGTTTTGTTTTGTTTTGTTTTGTTTTGTTTTAAGGGGATGGTGGATCTCATGAAAATGTTTCCTTTTGGTCCTTCTGGTCTGACCACTGCCTTGTTTGTCCGTCTTTTCAGATCATGGACTCGCCCGGTCTGTGTGACACAAACAGACCTCGCGAGGAAGTAAGCGCAAAAATCGTGCAGGCTGTGGTCGGCCTGCACCCTGGACCCCACGCCATACTCTACGTTGTGAAGGTCGGTCGCTTCACTAAGGAGGAAGCCAAAGTTTACACACGCATCAAGGAATTGTTTGACGAGACCATCGCCAAATACACCATCGTTCTTTTCGCGGGCGGGGACGATCTTGAACATGACGAGGTAACGTTCGAAGAGTTTCTGGCAGAAGCTCCAAAGTCGCTGGTGGCCATTCTTCGTGAGTGCGGCAACAGGACCGTCATTTTCAATAACCGCGCTGGAGATCTTCAGCCTCAAACTGAGGCCTTGCTCAGAATGGTCCAGCGGATGAGCGCTCAAAATGAGAACAAGCCGTACGTTTGTCCGAGATACACGATGGTCGGGGAAAGTTTGGAGAGGGAGGTTGCCAGACGACTGGAAATGTGCGATAAGAGAGAATTAGAAGGCCACGGGTACGTTCAACAGCTGAAGAAGGAAGCGGAAGACGCCGAAGAGGAGAAGAAGAAACAGGCGGAAGAGCTGGAGCGGGTTGAGACAGAGCGAATTCGCGAGATGCAACAGGCAGAAGAGAGGAAGCAGGAAGAGTTACAGAAACTGAAACAGGAACTAGAAAAGCAGAAACAGGAAGAAGAAAAAAGAAGACTGGAAGAGACGGTCCGTCAAGAGTGTTTGAAGCGACAGGTTCTGGAAGAACGACAAAGGCGCAAAGAACTGGAAGAAGAACAAAAAGAGCGTCAGAGGGAAAGGCGCCGTGAGGCGGAGTGGAGGGAATGGAGCCGACGATGGCAAAAAGAAAAAGAAGAACTTGAAGAAGAGCTTAGGAGGCGTCGACATGAAGAAGAGTTGCGGAGAGTGAGAAACGAAGTAGTTAGAGCAGAGCCGGGGTATTTGGGTCAAGCTGTCAGGTATGTTACTGCGCCTGTCCGGGCCGTGTATAACCTGCTCGAGCGACTGTAATTTTTATTTTTTTTTACTATTTATCATCTCTCTCTGGAAATTCGAGCTGCTTACTCTGGGGGAAGCGCGTCGGCACGTTTTTTTTTTGTTTTTTTTTTTGGGGGGGGGGGGTGTTTTTTGTTGTTGTTGTTGTTGTTGTTTTTTGTTGTTGTTGTGTTTTGTTGTTGTTGGGGGTTTTTTTTTTGGGGGGGGGGGGTGTTGTTGTTGGGGTGTTTTTTTCCTCAAACACAGTGTCTGTGGCGTTTTGTTGAGATTGCAGATCTTTAAATTCGGAAATGACAACACTCGGTGCTACTCCTTGCAAACACTCTGTCTTGGTTGTATTTAGAGCGGAACAGCACCAGAAACACTCCCTTCCATTTTTACCACACACCGTGCAGCACACAGGAACCATGCAATACACAGGAGCTGTTTCTCTTAAATCAAGTTACCAGTCCGCTGTTTGCTTTGGAGAAGCCAGACCAGCTTGTGTATTGAATGTACTGACTGCACGAGTTGCCTATCAGCTACAGAGCTTTTTTTTGTTTGGTTGTCGTCAAAGTCACAAATCGGCTCATACCTTAAAGGTCTGGAATCTCTGCACAAAAAAGCCACAAACAGTGTGATTAAAAAATGAATTTAAAAAAATATCCGACTGTGCAAAGTGCATAGTTACAGTTTTTTCCGCGTCCCTGAAACCTCTATGAAAGCCAAGGGCAGCCTGATTTCACAGCTCATTTTGCGTTCTGTCACTGAGCGGGAAAGATCGCAGTCTTCTCATGCGGCACACAGCACTCGCTAGACGCTGTACACAGTGAAGTTTCTCGCTCATTGACTAAAATCACAACGAAGTCACTACAAACGCACGCTTTGGTTTTATAAGGGTCTCCGAAGTGCTTAAAACTCTGCAACTGTGACAGAGTTGCCTGCATTATGCCCATTCGCAGATTAAAAAAAAAAAGAAAAGAAGTTTGTGGCTTTTTGTTGAGGTTGCAGACCTTTAAGTGGCGCTGGTATCTGTCAGCGTTGCCTGCATTATGAACAGTCGCAGGAGTCGTAGTTACAATTTTAAAACACACACACACACACACACACACACACACACACACACACACACACACACACACACACAATGTTTGTAGCTTTTTGTTAAGATTGTAGACCTTTAAGTGGCACGGAGTGTTTTAAACGGACTTCGGTCTGTCAGCGTTGTCTGTATTATGAACAGCCGCAGGAGTCGCAGTTACTTTTTTTTTTTAATTTAAAAAACATTTTAAATCGTCTGATGTGTCTGTGCTGTCTGTATTTGTGTGATATTTAGAATTATGTAGTCTGGTCGATTTTGAGCTGTAGTGTGCAAAATTACCTGTGTTTTGAATAATTATGTGTCTGCTGGTTTTTGTTTTTGGTGTATTTATTGCAATGTCTTCAATGGATGAGTTCGCTCACTCCATTGTAATGGACCAAAGGTCTATGCAATTTAAAAAAAAGTCTGAATTTCTCTCTCTCTCTCTCTCTCTCTCTCTCTTTCTCTCTCTCTCTCTCTCTCATATTAAGTTTAATGGAGCTTTTATACTTTTCCCCCGGATCACTGGCTTGCGCACGTGTGTGTTACGTGTGGTCAGCACGCTGTCACTCAAAACTTGCAGTACTGGTTGCTATTTTTGTTGCTTCAGAAATGTGTATTTCCTCATGTGTGTTAGTCGCGAAATGTTTTTGGGTTTTTTTTTGACTTTTTTAAAAACTTTTTTTCATTTTTTTGTTGTTGTTGTTTTTTGCTGTGTAATTTCTGCTTCAGCAATACAAAGGGCGTGAATGTTGTTTCCTCAATGTACAATAAACAGACAACTGGACACATATTTTCTTGTTTTACAATTATCTCTGAGTGTGTGCATGTGCGTATGTGTGCGCGTGCGTGTGCGCGTGAGTGTGTGTATATCTGTTCAGTTCTGTATACTTGTAAAATGGAAGATCTTACTGTTGAGGTAACAAGAGTTGCATAAAAAAAATTAATTAATTAATCAGTGCGAAATGGTCTTTGTTGCTTTCGCGGCGTTGGGCCCTAAGTGGCTAACTAACTAACTAACCAGGTCATGATTCCGGATAATTGTCGTATACTTTTTTCGGTCCGTGAACCAGGACATGTGTCCTATCAGTACTGTTCCCACAGAAATGCCCTGTTATCAGTGCCCCGTTCTCCGGGTAGTCTGAAGTGCAAAACGGAACTAACTAGCCGCTTGATTCTAACTAGACACCAAATACCACACAAACTTGTCTGACATGCCTACCTCCCTACGTCGTTGGGCCTTTTGCTGCATACACCGCTGACCTTGACCTGAGAATTGTGCAGATAGCACGGCCGTGCTGTTTTGCAAAGCGTGTGATATCACAAAACTGTGTCAAGCGGTGTGTCTACGCCAGTCTAACCGAACTTGTGGGTTGTTTTCGCGATGTGACGCGTCTTGTACAGTCTCAGTTCAAAGTCGTTGATCAAAGGGCAGTGGAGCAGCTTTGGAAACCGACCTTGTAGCTGCGACGCTCGAGGTTTGTGCGACTGAGGTGTGGAGAACGGTGGAAGTGCAGATTGGGCTGAAGTTACGTTACACAGCTTGTCGGTAGCTTCTCTCTTGAAAAATTGCACCAGTGACCGGGTGAGTCTCTCTCTCTCTCTCTGGCTCTCTCTCTCTCTCTCTCTCTCTTTCTCTCTCTCTCTCTCTCTCTCTCACACACACACACACACACACACACACACACACACACACACACACAGACTTTTTTTTAACAAAAAAAAAGTATTCCAAAACATATCCTATGAACGAAAAGCAAACTCCGACTGTCTCAAACCACACGGACCTCATACAGTCATCTTCATCCACATCATCATGCATAATAAAAACTCTCTCTCTCTCTCTCTCTCTCTCTCTCTCTCTCTCTCTCTCTCTCTCTCTCTCAGCAGGCTGCAACTTGAATTTATTCGTGAAAGAATGGCAACACGACACGTGGAGCTGAAAGACAAGTTTGGGAACGACATCTGTTTCGGCCATGGTGGCGACATCTTGTGTCCAGTGTACGTGGAAAACCGAGACTGGCGTCAGCACCTTCGCGACCTCAAAGATGCGGATCTCAAGTCCAGTGACGTCATCATCGCTGGATATCCAAAAACCGGTAAGTACATAAAGTGCGAAAACACACACACACACACACACACACACACACACACACACACACACACACACACACACACACACACACAAATTCATTGGGGTCAGGTTTCCCTTCTTCTGGCAGTATGGTAATGGAACCCTGGACTACCACTTCGATCAGAAGCAGCCGGTGTTTCAGCTTCCTAAGGGTTAATCTTAAAGGCCAATCATGTTTTGTTTTGTTTTTTGGTTGTTGTTTTTTTGTTTTTTGTTTTTTTGGGGGGGGGGGTCACCACGTAAGGGTGATACATGTATCAAAGACGGGGCAACGGGAAAAAGGCCAGCACAAATACATCCCCGTACCGGGGGCCGTAACGTTAACGTTACGGCCCCCGGTACGGGGATGGCACAAATATTGGGCCCCAGCCGGGAGTCCAACTCACGACCCGAGCATTGAAAGTCCAACGCTCTACCGTTCGGCCACCCCGGCTCCCCGTGCGCTGAAAGTCCCAGCAACACTGGAAGACTGCCTCCTGTTGCAACACCCTTGAGCGACCAAATACAAAAATCACGACAGTCACGCTTTTCGGTGACAACAAAACTCACTACAAACCAGCACACTACCAAAACAGGTTCCTTCAAGCATTTTGCGCCTTGCAGTGCTAAAGGTTTTCCACAATCCTCGAAGTATATATATATATATCTATATATATATATATAGGGGAAGTAAGTAAAGCTGAGAGCGCTCACTAGATCTAGGAGATGTGTGCTTTGTATACCATTGGACAAGTCCAATATATATAGGCCGCGATGGAGTAATGTTCCCATATATACGAATATATATATATATATATATAGAGAGAGAGAGAGAGAGAGAGAGAGAGAGCGCTGCATGCACCGCGGCGACGCGCTTCCCCCGAGGGAAACAGCCCGAATTTCCCGAAAGGGATAATAAAGTAGTTTAAAAAAAAAAAAAAAAACCTAACGGGGTCCCTCGCTGAATCTGCGTTCTTACGCCTGCAACAGGTGGCGTATTGCAGTATGAATTTGACGGACCAGTCCTCTTTCCAGGCACCCACTGGACGATAGAGATCGTGCACATGCTGATGAGAAACACCACGGAGTACGACCAGGAGTCTGAGCTGCCGGGCTTCTTCGACTTCACGCCGCAGGAGAAGGGAAGTAACCCACCCGACTCCCCGCCTCGTCTCTTCTCCACCCATCTCATGTTGCACCATTTGCCCAGACAGGTGGGTTTAAAGTTGCAATGTGCGCTCATGGTCTAACATGCAACAGCGTTGAAGGAAATTGTTTGCTGAACGCGTGGTTGTCTGTGTTCTGTAAAGAGTTCGGTGTCTCGAGTTATAACATCACAAACCTGTGTCTGGGTCAGGATAGGGTCATGCCTGTAGCATGTAGGCTTGTTCTGTTTATACTACTACTACTACTACTACTACAGTATTCACACTGACAAGAGTTACCTCATTGTCTCCCTCTGACCATTCACTGATTCAGTGTTCTGAAAATGCTTGTACTATACTGACTGTCCGTTGCTGGTACCCCTGTGCCACTGAGAACCCGACATGCATCAGTGCAAATGAATGTAAAAGCTGATGGAACAGAGCATAAACGCGCGCCATCTTCTACTGTCGTCTGTGTGAGCGAGAGAGTGACGTTTGAGTGTTTGATTAGCTCTGATGAACATGCTCAAGGTGCCTTACACTAAGTACAAAACATTCCAACAACAACAATATCAGGAATCAGTAATACGTCCCATTAATTCAGCCTAGTCCAGACATGAAAATTAATGAGATATAAACTGAAACATATATAAAGATGGAAACAAAAACAATAAGTACAAAACATTCTAACAACAAGCATATCAGGAATCAACAAAAATAAATTCAGCCTAGTCCAGAGAAGTATTGAGATATAAACTAAAAGTAAAACATATTCAACAGGGAAATGAAAAGAAATCTGCTCTTGTTTTGCAAATTTACTTTCTTCTTCCTCTCGTTTTACTGGGGTGGGAAGTGTTTTTGTTTTGTATTTCTTTGCTAAGCTTATTGTCAACCTGGTCGTCAGGTGTGGGAGAAGAAGGTGAAGGTCGTCTACCTGTTACGTAACCCCAAGGACGTTTGGGTGTCGCTGTATCATCAGACTAACAAGCACAGAGGACCGCTGGGGTACGAGGGCACGTGGAACCAGTTCTTTTCCCTCATGATCTCCTTTGGATGTACGTATGAACTCGGATTACTACTTCAGTGACACCAAAGGTCCTATATTTCTGTAGGGTGTCTTTGATGACACGCCCCCCGTGGCAACCACCTTCTCGTGGTGGGGGGCGTATGTGGCCCGTTGACCCTGTGGGCTACGCTGGATAGGGTTACCCATACCAGACAGGTCACAGGCGAGGGTCCAGCTAAGAGTTGCCATCTTGTCCGGAGAAGACTGATGTCATTAGATATAATGTACAGTTCTTTCTGGTTTAAACAGTTACCCAGTTCTGACATCTTAGTAGACGATATTCTACAGTGTTAGACTGGTCCCTACATTAACATGCAGGGCCCATTTTAGTCCTGCAGGCCTATATATATTTTACAATAGCTTATCCGTTTACTACACGGCCCATTTTAGTCGTGCAGCTCATGTTCTTTTCTTACTGTGGTCTGTTAAGATCCGGAGTGTTTGCCGTGCTCCGCGACCTGTGTCGGAGGAGGAGAGGATCCTGGCAGCTGAGGCCTCCTACAGGTCGCGCCCTGTAATGCCAACATGCTGCTTTGGCCTTGAATTCTCCTAGACAGGAGGCTAGGCGGCCCGGCCTAGTCAATCGGCTCTGGTCACGTCCTGCCCTGCTGCACTTTCTGGTAGTTAGTTTAGACCCTGGACACCACGCTATGGTCTTTGTTGCCGGTTCTGGTGTCATACAACAGCGGTCCTCCCTCCCTGGTAGTGTAGAAGAAAGCGGTGGCTTAACGGGTCAATCGGGGGAACACCTCCGAGTATATCTTCTGGGCAGCCCTGGTGCGCGTCAGCTGGAGACCCGCTGACATATGCGCATCCCCTTGTTGGAGTCGGTGGCGGCTGGGGACCCCGGAGGATGAATCACCAGAAAATTACCATGGGCCCAAAAAAAAAATCAAAAGCGATCACGTACAACAGACATAGACATTGACTCAGACTCAGACTGCGAGCACGCCCCCAGTGGTCCAGTGTTTCACGATGAGGCCTGGCCTCGTTATCTAGTCATTCACTCTTCTGATCCTTCTCGACCAGTGAACAGATTTCATCCATTCCTGGTTGGGAAGACACTTCAAAGTTATGTCGGGCGCCCTGAAGCCCAACGCCTACGCAGCGGCGACCTCTTAGTCGAATGCCAAAAGAAGGCACATGCCTTGTCACTAATGCAGCTGTCTAAGATTGGTGACCACCCAGTCACCGTATCCCCACATCGCTCTATGAACACTTCCAAGGGCGTTGTGAGGGATGAGTCACTGGCTGAGCTCGATGACGCAGAGCTAATCAAGGAGCTAAAGTCACAGGGAGTGACCAGCGTTAAGCGCTTCACTGGTACTAGGAACGGCCAGCAGGTCCGCCTTCCAACCATCATTCTCACTTTTGGTCTTCCCAAAGCGCCTGAGCGTATCTGGGCAGGCTTTTACTATGTCAAAGTTTCTACCTTTATCCCTCTGCCTCTGCGCTGCTTCCAGTGTCAGAGGTATGGACACGGACGCTCGAGTTGCAAGCGTGCTGCTGCATGCTTTAAATGCGGTGCCACTGACCACGAGGGTTCGGCTTGTACGGCCAGCCCCAAGTGCGTCAATTGTGAGGGCAGCCATCCTTCATCATCAAAGGATTGTCCTCGTTGGAAGGAGGAGTGCGCCATTCAGCGCATTCGAGCGGAGCAAAGGGTTTCTTTCCCCGAAGCCCGTAAGATTGCAGCTGCTGCCTCAGGAACCTCCCCTTCCACCAGTTCCACCTCGTATGCTTCCGCTGTCAGGGCAAAGCCTCAGATGCGCTCCGTTGAGTGCCAGACGGAGACGCCCTCTTTCACATTCCAGGCGAGGCCTTTAGCTCCTCGGAGGACTTCGTCTGGACCTCATGTCACCTCACAGACCATCTCCCAGTCAAGCTCCCAGACCATCTCACGCCCATCTTCTCAGATGGCTAACACCCCCCCCAGCCCATGGTGTCAGGCTGGGATCAGGGCCAGCTGACACCGCCGGTTCCCAGGCCCAAGGCGCGGGGTCTCGAACCCAGTCCCAGCGCGCCACCCCCTCCCGTCCCCCCCCTACCCCCCAAGCCAGCTAAAAACACCAAAAGCAAAAAGCCCTGGGGCCCGCTTTCAGCGAGGGTCCAGAAGGGGGATCAGGGTGTTCTGTTGACCAACCCCTTTTTAGTCCTAGAGGATATGGAGGTGGTCACAGTTGAGTCCCACCCCCTGCCCCCGTCGCCCACCAGTTCCCCATCGAAGTCATCAGCCGCGACATAGCCTTTGTTGCTGTGCACGGTTTTCATCTTAATTTTTAAAATGGCTACATTAGTGCATTGGAATTGTCGAGGTTTTCGGGCAAATTTTGAAGAATTAAAGATCTTAGTGAATTCGCTTAAGCCGGGTGTGGTGGCCCTTCAGGAGACCTTTCTTCAGGAATCATCCCCCGCATCTTTTACTGGTTTTAAATTTGTCCACCAGGGGTCCTCTTCGGAAAGGCCTCATGGTGGCGTTGGTATTTTAATTCGTAAAGACATCCTACACAGCCCAATTCATCTTAATACCCAGTTGCAAGCCATTGCCGTCCGCATTTCTTTACACAAGTCTGTCACGGTGTGCAGCATTTATCTGCCACCGTCCGAACGTATGTCCCCGAGAGACCTTATCTCTCTTATTGACCAGCTTCCCCGCCCCTTTCTTCTGCTTGGGGATTTCAACGGTCATGCTCCACTCTGGGGCAGCGACCACTCAAACGATAGGGGTCAGATTCTAGAGGATCTCTTTTCCTCGCTTGACCTCTGCGTCTTAAACACTGGCTCTCCTACTTACCTTCATCCAGCAACTGGTACTTCTTCAGTCCTCGATCTATCTGTCTGTGATCCTTCCCTCGTCCTGGATTTGGAGTGGCGTGTCCACGACGACCTGTGTGGTAGCGACCACTTCCCGGTCGTCCTGTCGACCGCCAGCAGCGAGGAGGACGCAACAGTGGATCGTTGGAACTTGAGGAAGGCAAACTGGGATATGTTCAGTGCCTCTTGCCAGTCACGTCTGACCGAGGAGGAGGTAATGTCTTCGGAGGATCCTGCCTCCACTTTCACTAAAATCTTGATTGATGTGGCCAATGATGCCATCCCAAAAACCTCGTCATTCGCTAAAGGTCCCAAAGTCCCCTGGTTTAATGATGTGTGTAAAAATGCGCAGAAGAAAGATCGCAAGCGTGCACAAAGACGAGCCTTCAGGTGCCCCTCCCAGGCAAACATCCTCTCTTTCAAAATGTACCGAGCGAAAGCTCGCTTCATTTATAAACAGCAGCGAAGGTTGTCCTGGAAACAGTTTATTTCTAGCCTGTCCTCCAAGGCGCCTTCGCAGAAAATTTGGAAGGCTATACGTAAAATTAAAGGCAAAGCCGATACCTCCTCTATCTGTCATCTTAGAGTGGGTGATAGGCTTGTCACCGACAGGAAAGCCGTTGCTGACCTGTTGGCGTCAACCCTGTCGCACAACTCTTCATCCGATCATTATTCTTCCTCTTTCCAGAAACTTAAACAACTGAAGGAATCTTCCCCTTGTAATTTTAACTCCACAAACTCTGAACCTTACACTCTCTGTTTAGCTTAGCTGAACTTCAGCAGGCTCTGCAGAAGAGTAACGATTCTGCTGCTGGTTTGGACACTGTCCACTATCAGCTCCTAACGCATCTTCCCGAGGAAGCTCTTTCTGTCCTTCTCTCTGTTTTTAATCATATTTGGACAACTGGCGCCTTCCCGCCCTCATGGCGTGAGGCGGTGGTGGTTCCTATTCCTAAACCTGGGAGGGATCATTATGATCCGGGCAACTATCGGCCCATCGCCCTGACTAGCTGTCTCTGTAAGACTATGGAGCGGCTGGTCAATGCTCGTCTTGTGTGGGTTCTTGAATCCGAAGGACTCCTGTCTGACCTGCAGTGCGGGTTTAGGCAGGGCCGAAGCACCGTTGACCACCTGGTTCGTTTTGAGTCCTTTATACGGGACGGTTTTATTAATAAACAACACACAGTAGCCATCTTCTTCGACCTCGAGAAGGCCTATGATACTACATGGAAGTATGGCATATTGTCGGACTTACAATGACATGGGCTTCCGGGGTCGGTTACCTATTTTTATTAACAAATTTTTAACCGGACGATCTATCCGTGTCCGTATTGGCTCCACCTTATCAGACTGTCAGGAGCAGGAGATGGGTGTTCCCCAGGGCAGCATTCTATCCCCTGTTCTTTTTAGCCTAAAATTAACAATATAGTTAAAGCAGTAACTAAAGGAACAGATGCTTCTCTATTCGTTGACGACTTCGCCCTTTGTGTCAAGGGCAAGTCGCTTCGCCGGGTGGAGAGGCATCTGCAGCTTTGTGTAAATAGTGTCAAAAAATGGGTTGCTGATAATGGTTTTAAAGTTTTCTCCGTCCAAAACAGTATGCATGCACTTCACCAAAATCCATGGGATCTTCCGGAACCCGATCTTTCTATTGATGGTTCCCCTATTAAGTTGTCCAGGAAACGAAGTTTCTTGGCTCATTTTTGACCGTAGGCTCACCTTTCTTAACCACACTCAAATATTTGCGAGCCTCTTGTATGAAAGCACTGGGACGTCCTTCGGGTCGTGGGTCACACCGACTGGGGTGGGACCGTACCGTCCTGTTGCGTTTATACCGAGCTCTTGTTCGTTCCAAGCTGGATTATGGATGCATTGTTTATAGCTCTGCATCCAAGTCCACTCTTAAACTTCTTAACACTGTTCATCACGAAGGTCTTCGTATCTGTCTGGGCGCCTTCAGAACGTCCCCAGTCCATAGTTTGTATGCTGAGGCGGGTGAACCCTCTCTGGCGCTCCGCCGCACTCGTCTCACGCTCAACTATGCCCTGAAGCTGAAGGCTAACCCGGAAAACCCTGCCCATAACTGTGTTTTTAACCCAATCTGTGAGGACCTTTTTGATGTTCATAAAAATGAACCTAAACCCCCTGTCCCTCCGCGTCCGACCCCTTTTACAGGAGGCCGGAATAGATATTGACACTGTTGAGGGAAACTCTGTTTCCAACCACCCCTCCCTGGACACTTCCCACCCCTGAGGTCAGGCTGGACCTGACCATCCACAAAAAAAATCAGACCCCAGATACTATCTATCTTCATGGGCTGCAGCAGATCCTGGCCGACTTCCGGGCTTCCGCCGGATCTTTACCGACGGGTCCAAGTCTGAGGATGGTCGTGTTGGGGCTGCTGCAGTCATGGACGGTCGTGTTTTTACTAGACGCTTAGCGAACGGTAGTTCTGTGTACAGTGCTGAACTGCGGGCCATTTTACTCGCACTTCGGCACGTATAACAGTCTATTGATTGTAATTTTTTAATCTTGTCAGACTCCTTGTCGGCTCTCCAGGCTCTGCATGGCAGAAGATTGGATCACCCGCTTCTGGTGTTGATCCATGAACTGCATGCATCCTTGATTGCCGACAACAAGGACATTGTTTTCATTTGGATCCCAGGTTCATGTCGGCATTCGAGGAAACAGGTGCGCTGATCGGGCTGCGAATGCTGCTCGCGATGGCCCTGTGGAGGATGAGCGCATGGCCTGTTCTGATTTTAAACCTTTAGTTTCCGAGTTTGTTTCGAAAGGAGTGGCAGACCCAATGGGCTGCTCTCCAGGAGAACAAACTGTTCAAAGTTCTTCCAACATCTGTGATAACCTCCCTCGCTGTCGACCTAATCGTGCGCGAGGAGGTAGTTCTTAGCCGGCTCCACATTGGGCATACCTACATCAACCCATTCCCATCTGTTGAAGGGGGAGGATCCCCCTTGGTGTGTCCCATGCCACGAGTCTTTCACTGTTGAGCACTTCCTAATTTCATGTACCGATCTCACTGAGATCCGTGCCAAACATTATTGTGCAGATTCACTGAAGGTGCTGTTCAGGGATGTCCCTCCCGACAGCATCTTCAGTTCCTGAAAGAGGTCAACCTGTTTCTATAAATTATAGACTTTCAAACATTCAGTCTTTCACTGACCACCCATTCTTTTTTTTCTTTTTTTTTTTTTTTTAAAGACCCGATAGATTTTTTCATATTTATTTACATCTTGTTTTAAAGTGGGAATTTTTATTGTTTTGTAGGACCTGGCAGGAAGGGACTTTCATGAGCCGCGAATTAGCCTTTGTTGCTTGCGCGGCGTTAAGCCCTAAATAACTAAACTAACTAACTCTTTGATGACACCTATGGCTTTTTGTCTACACCGTGTACACAAAAAAAGAGTCTTTCATGATACATATGACGCTTTTTCCCTCCCCCCCCTTCCCCCTCCCCCCCCCCCCCCTTTTTTTTTTCCTTCGTGTCCAGATTTGAACTAATGCCCCGAGCTTTGAAAGTTCAACGCTCTAGCGCTTCTTTTAATCTATACTGGTTCCCATTGAGGGAAAAAAACTCGTACTGACTTGCAAGAGGCGGGAGGGTCAGTTGTGTGTGTGTGTGTGTGTGTGGTGTGTGTGTGTGTGTGTGTGTGTGTGTGTGTGTGTGTGTGTGAGTGTGTGTGTGTTGTGTTTTTTTTTTGTTTTTTTTTTTAGTTCCCACCCTGAGCACACGCTCTTTTTGCTCTTTGTTGATTCAGCATATCTTTAAACGTGTTTTCATTGGTTCTGCTGACCAGACTGGTTCGGTGATTGGTTCGACTACACGCTGGCTGGGAACGTGAGATGGAAGGGACTGAGGTGCCCATCTTCACTTCCTATTACGAGGACATGAAAAAGGTACCATGCGACAAAGCAGTTCATCACCTCATGGGGGGGTGGGGGGGGGGGGTTCAATACTGAAAGGACTTTTTATGGCCTGCTCATATATATATATATGTGTGTGTGTGTGTGTGTGTGTGTGTGTGTGTGTGTGTGTGTGTGTGTGTTTGGAGTTGTTGTTGTTGTTGTTGTTGTTGTTGTTGTTGTTTTTTGGCGTGATCCAAGATCCAAATGTCTGTGCACCCGCCGTGACGTACGAGTTCCATATGTTTAAAATGACGCACTTTCTGCGAATCTTTGACCGATGACGTGGGCTAACTGGAGTGTGTTTTTGTGAACTCCTGAAGCACTGAGTGGGGTATGAAAAGTCATAACTCACACTTTCGCTCTCTGCTTCCTTGCTATTTTCGGACGTAAAGCACTCGTAGTTAACTCACTGAAAATTTGCACTGGCGAGTTGTGTAAACAGTTTTTAGAAGTTTAGTTCGAAGCATTACATCATTTCTTTCAGGATCCTGTCGGGTCAGATAGAGAAGCTGGACCAGTTTCTCGGCTACAACAGGGGCAGACAGATGTACGAGGCTATCGCGGACGCCTGTAGCTTCACCAAGCTGAAGAAGGTCAAGGACGTGGTAACCACCGAGGAAGTGAAGAAGCTCTTCAAGGACGACGCTATGGGGATATTTAGGAAAGGTCCGTGTGTGTGTGTGTGTGTGTGTGTGTGTGTGTGTGTGTGTGTGTGTGTGTGTGTGTGTGTGTGTGTCACGGTGTGTGTGTGTGTGTGTGTGTGTGTGTGTGTGTGTGTGTGTCACGGTGTGTGTGTGTGTGTGTGTGTGTGTGGTAGTGTGTGTGTGTGTGTCACGGTGTGTGTGTGTGTCACGGTGTGTGTGTGTGTGTGTGTGTGCGTGTGTGTGTGTGTGTGTGTCACGGTGTGTGTGTGTGTGTGTGTGTGCGTGTGTGTGTGTGTGTGTGTCACGGTGTGTGTGTGTGTGTGTGTGTGTTGTGTGTGTGTGTGTGTGTGTGTGTGTCACGGTGTGTGTGTGTGTGTCACGGTGTGTGTGTGTGTGTGTGTGTGTCACGGTGTGTGTGTGTGTGTGTGTGTCACGGTGTGTGTGTGTGTGTGTGTGTGTGTGTGTGTGTGTGTGTGGTGTGTCACGGTGTGTGTGTGTGCGTGTGCATGTGCGTGTGTGTGTGTGTGTGTCACGGTGTGTGTGTGTGTGTGCGTGTGTGTGTGTGTGTGTGTGTGTGTGTGTGTGTGTGTGTGTGTGTGTGTGTAAAAATCTTTACTGACATTATACTGTACGTATATACTGCACTACTTTACACTACACCTCCTGATATGGCATTGACTTCAGGCCTTGTCAAACGTAGAGTGCCAGTGAGGCGCCCGCTTGTATATTACGCGGGGGTTGCGGTCATACGTTGCAACACGCTTTGGCTACCAGCTGCACCGCCGGCTGGACGCTCCATACACAAAGCATGGTCAGCGGCGCCTCGCTGGGTCTATCACAGGCAGGGGAGCCGGGATAGCCGAATACACTTTCAATGCTTGGGTCGCGAGTTCGAATCTCGGCTGGGGCCAAATATTTGTACTGGCCTTTTTCTCGTTGCCCCGTCTTTCATATCACCCTTACGTTGTGGAAAAGAACGTTAAACTCCCAAACACCCACCCACCCACCCACCACAGGCGTCGCGGCAGCGTCTCCGGGGAGTGCCCGCTACGTGACAAGCGGGTTTAATTGGCCCTGAGGGCATTTTTTCAGAATCGCAACGTGTGAAAACCTTAATACACGGGTGTGTTTCTAGTCCGAACAAACAATGAACATGATCTTTTTTTACGTATTTCGCGTGTGGCATGCGGCTACAACATACCTTTGTCCTAATTTTTCCACAGTGTGTTTTTGAGCTGTTTCCGTGTCAGTTTGTTCGAACAAAAACTTCCCCCGTTTACCACGAGCCTTACGTGTAATTGTTTAATGTAACAGGCGAGGTCGGCGACTGGAAGAACTGGTTTTACTGTGGCGGAGAACGAGCTGTTTGACGAGGTCTATCAAAGGAGGATGAAAGACAGCGAACTACAGTTTACATTCGAGTGATCTCAGTGATCACGTTTCCGCTCAGTGTGTGGACTATTGTGACTGATACGTGTATATAATCTGTGAAATAATAAGAATATTAATAACTGAATATTGTGTAGGCGCTTTACCCAATTTCTTCAAAGGGCTCAAAGCGCCGCGAGCTAAACCCAGCACCCACGCTCACGTGAACCACACGCACTCTCTCACACAATGGACATGAACACATTACGAGCACGTGGCGCGAAGGGGTCAGCTCAGCAATTTAAGTTTCGGAATTTGGAGTTGCATTTATTTTTTCAAATTTTGTGGACTGAACATTTCCAAAGTAGAGGGGGGAGGAAGCCTGAGTACCCGGAAAGAATATTTTAATTCCGGTCACTGTTTAGTTGCCAAGATGCATTCAGAATAATTATACTTTGACCACTTTTCGACAAATCAGTCTAGTTTACGTTTGTGAGTCACTGATAAAATCTGAATATCTGAATGTAAGTGCGTAAATTGTATGCGTTCACACACACACACACACACACACACACACGCACGCACGCACGCACGCACGCACGCAACGCACCACGCACGCACGCACGCCACGCAAATGGGGTTCAAGTTTACCTTCTTCTGACAGGATGGTAATCAGTGGAATCCTGGTGTACCATTTCAGTCACAAGCAGCGTTTCAGGCCTTTTCAGCCTAAGCGTTAATCTGAACCGTCGCCGGATGCCTTGGGTGCAAGTACACCCACACTTTCATTCAAACGTTCGTAGCTCAACAAATAAAAGCGACATAAAAGGGGACAGAAACCACTTAACTTTCACAAAGGACGGCGCGGGTGAACATTTCGGCTTTCGCCTTCCTCAGGACACAAACAAATGGGACAGGACTTCAACAAACAAAAGGTAACTCTGCTGACATACTGACGTACACGGCGCAGGAAAAAAATAAATAAATACTTATATAAATATAATTAATTAATTAATTTAAAAATAAATAAAATAAAAACGATGGGGAGAAAAGGACCAGAAAACAATAGTGAAAACATCACAACACCCATCCTTTGATGACAGAAGACCATGGACTGTGTGTGAAAAATAAAAGTGGGGGGAGAAAAAGAATAGTAAAAAAAATAGTAAAAACATCACAACACTCATCCTTTGGTTGAAAGTATTCTGCCATCAGTCCATCTGTGAAACGAGTATTGCAAACAACACCTGAAAACAAACCAAACTGAGAGAGAGAGAGAGAGACGGACTGACTGACTGACTGAAAAGTTTATTTCAGGATAAAGACTTGTAGGCATGGTCTGCCTATCTTACAAGCTGTCCTGCTAATCTAGAAACACTAAAAAAATAAAAGCGGAGAGAGAGAGAGAGAGACTAGATATCAACAGATAGCTGTGTGGTCCAATGAACGTCACCGCAGATTGAAACTGTGCATATCAAGTTATTGAAATGGCCGCGGGCTGCTACGATGATGAGTTTAGTTCGGCAACTGCAGAAAGTTCGCGCGAACTGACTTGAACAAACCGTGGAGTAGAGTTTCACAGTCCGCTAAAAGTACATGCTTACTGAGCCGTCAGTGGTGAACGAGGCCATTGCTGTTTTGTTTTTTGGTTTTTTTGTTTTTTTAGCGTCGGTAACCTCCCTGAATGCACCTTGGCCTAGATAATCGTGAACTGAGTGTCGCCCTGCGTGCTAAAATCTCAGCGCGTGTGAGCGTCTACTGCATGCTGCCACGATTCAGTGTGTTGTTACGTGTACCGTGTCAGCGGACTCGGAGAGTGAGGCCAGTCGTATGACAAGCACGGTAAGTACAGATACTGGGATCCGAGTCTCTGCTCACTGTGCTTGTGAAGGCCCGGGGACGGCGGATAGGGTCTGACTGAAGATTTATTTGTAAGTATTATTTTGTAGTGCGCTCGTACGTTGAGTCTTGCGGCAATGTATTTTGCCGTGATTTGTTGTTCAGTCTCTCTCTCTCTCTCTCTTTCTGTGTGTGTGTGTGTGTGTGTGTGTGTGTGTGTGTGTGTGTGTGTGTGTTGTTGTTGTTGGTTGGGGTGAGAGCAAAAATAGCGTACTATTTTTGGTGAGAGATGTGATTGTGGTGACATATAGATGCATGTACCTTTCTAGATTTGATTGTGAGAAGGCAGCGGCTACCACCAGCATTGTATTAACTCCCGTTCGCCCCCCCCCCCCCTCCACACAACACACACACACACACACACATGCACACCCTGGAGGCCTAAGGCGCGTTCAGTTGCGGTAGATATCTAGGTCTACGTAGCGATCGGAAAAGGGAGAAAACTCAGTGCCACAGTTCAAGTCGAGGTTTTCACTGCCTTCCAGCTACAATGGCGTCCCATTCGTGGAACTCAAGGATAAGTTTGGCAATGACATCTCCTTTGGCCACTGTGGCGACATACTCATCCCGGCATTCCCCGGGATACCCGACTTCCGGAAACATCGAGACAACATCAAGGACCTCGAGCTCAAGCCGGATGACGTCATCATCGCCGGATTTCCTAAAACTGGTAAACAGACATTAGACAATATGCAGAATGAGGGCCGGTAAAGGTCGTAAAACCCAAGGTCTTTGACGAGGGTCTGATGCCAGCTAATCTGCGTCTTTGCCAGCTGTAGCTGGTTCCTTGGCTAGCCAGTGGATGATAGAGAACTCAGTCTTATCATATTAAGACTGGGTTCTCTATCATCCACTAGCCAACCGAAGGACTGAACCAGCTTGATTTTCAGCGAGATTCGTGCGTAGTATGTTGCCCGTCACTCAGTGACAGGTGTGTGTGTGCGTGTGTGTGTGTGTGTGTCTGGTAGACTTCGCCTCCACACATATCCATCTCTGCTGAAATGCTCACGGCGCCGCAGGGCTGGAGGACGAAGCAGTGAAAAGCCTGCTGCCGCTAAGCGTTACTTAGGAAGCAACACAGACTAATTCACGGTTTCATGTGTAATGCTATGTCCGTCGAAGTCTCAGTGACGCCGACCAAATCCAGCAGAAGAAAGCAACAACTGAAATCGCAAGAATAACTTGTCAAACTACGTACAACACTTCATTCATGTGGACAGGAACCCATTGGCACTATGATATTCTCCACATGTTGATCAGCGGGACGCCCGACTACAGGTCAAGGTCAGAAAACAACGACTTCATTGACATGACACCCCAAGAAAAAGGGAAGTAACCCGCCCGGCTCCGAGCCAAGGGTGTACTACACGCATCTCAAGTTTCACACCATCTTCCCCGACAGGTACTTGTTCGCTTAATCTTAGAAGTCTTGTTGTTGTTGTTGTTGTTTTCGGGGGACGCATGGTGTCATAGTCATAATTATTCGTCTTGTTGCCATGGAAATGTGAGGAACCGGATCAGTGCTAACGGCGGTTGTATAGTTTGTTGGGAGAGTCTTTCAGTTCTCGAGTTTTCTCAGTGCTGCTGCGCCGGTTTCAACAGGATGTGGTTTGTTTGCAATGATAAGATTTCCAGTCCTCCAGTGTTTTAGGGTCTTCTGTGTGTGCAGCCGCGAAATAGTCTCTGTTGCTTGCGCGGCGTAAAGGCCCTAAATAACTAACTTCTTGTGTGTGTTATGTGTGTGGGGGTGGGGGGGGGGGTTGCTTGTTTGTTTGTTTGATTGATTTTTATTGATTTCTTGGGGAAGATGGTTGGGTGTAAGGGTTTATTGTTCGTGTCAAGTTGCTGTCTGTTTGTTGTTTGTTGTTTTTCTGTATATTGTAAAGCCCGCACAAATAAAAGCGGTACTTTCACATCAGTTAAAGTCCCACACACAAACTTTACCACGTTCATCGTACTCAGTCGCTGTCTGAAGTGACGTTAAACTCACAAACACCCACACACACACCCTGTGTGAAATAACGTTAAACTCCCAAACACCCACCCACACACCCTGTCCTGAATTAAATGACGTTGAACTCACCACCCACCCACCGACACACCCTGTGTAAAATGACGTTACAACTCCCAAACACCCACCCACACACCCCGGCTGTGTGAAATGACGTTAACTCCCAAACACCCACCCACACACCCTGTCTGAAGTGACGTTAAATTCCCAAACACCCACCGACACACCCTGTGTAAAATGACGTTACACTCCCAACACCCACCCACACACCCTGTGTGAAATGACGTTAAACTCCAAACACCCACACACCCTGTCTGACGTGACATTAAACTCCCAAACATCTACCGACACACCCTGTGTAAAATGACGTTACACTCCCAAACACCCACCCACACACCCTGTGTGAAATAACGTGAAACTCCCAAACACCCACCCACACATCCTGTCTGAAGTGACAAACTCCCAAACACCCACCCACACACCCTGTCTGAAGTGACGTTAAACTCCCCACCCACCCACCGACACACCTTATGTGACATAACGTTAAACTGACTCCCAAACACCCACTCACACACTCTGTCTGAAGTGAAATTAACTTGACTATGTTCAGTTTGCGGCGAACTGCCCCCCCCCCCCTCACCCCCCCCCCCCCCCCGGGTCGGCTTATTTCACGTTAAGTGGTCAAGCTCTTGATTCTCGTCACTGACCAGGTATGGGAGAAGAAGGTGAAGGTCGTCTACCTGATGCGGAATCCCAAGGACACCTTGGTGTCCATGTACAACCACCAGCACGGTGCCAAGGGCCGGGTAGGTTACCATGGGACTTGGGACCAGTTCTTCTCTTTGGTGATGACGTTTGGCTGTGAGTGAGCCACTTCCAAGTCATACTGGGCGTCTACATGTACATGTAGTGCATCAATATAATACATGTACGGAGACACTTCACTGTGTCTTCTTTTTGTCTGTTTTACACTGCTATGCGTTGTTCGATCAGAACAGGCTGGGTTACGTAGGTAATGGCGATATCAACTGAGACTCAAGATCAAGTGATATTTCAAAGAAAGTATTAATTATGTGATACCGGTTTTTCCTGGCTGCCGGGCTGCTCATCGGGGGTTTCTCTCCGGGTTATCCGGCTTTCCTCCCCCAGCAAAATTGTAAGCGGCGACGCGCTTTCCCCGGGGGAAGCAGCCCGAATTTCCCGAAAGGAACAATAAAGTAGTAAAAAAAAAAAAAAAAAAAAAAGCTGCAGTACACTGATAACATGTCATCAAACCTCTCTAGCAAGCTTCGTCGAAGACACTGACACGCACTTGAAAGTTTGTAAATGAAAAATGGAATAACAATTCCGTTTTGATGACGAAAGTTATGTGGACGATGCATGGCTCAACCTTTGATCGAAGCTTCCCGTCACGAATGAGTTAAACTGAGCTGCAAATGTCTCCCGCTCTTCTGTACACAGGCTGGTACGGTGACTGGTTTGACTATGTGCTGGACTGGGAGAGAGCTATTCAGTCCCAGACGGAAGTCCACATCCTTACCTCTGTGTATGAAGACATGAAGAAGGTAACCTGTTGGTGTGCTAGTACAGAACTTACGCCTTCTGCAGCGTTCAGATGTAGCAGGAGGGTGACTTGTATCAGATCTGCATGTTGATGTGTTCTTTTATTTATTTGTCGCGCCGTACTGATTTGGTATTGCAAACGTTGTTACAACCCCCCCCCCCCCCCCCAAACAAATAACCGAACTGACATCATATTTTCCTTGTCCTTGATCACTCAGATAGTAACACCGGCTCTTTGTGCGAAAGCCGCTGCCGTGTGCTGTAGGTCCTCCAGGCTGCCAAAGAGATTCAAGGCCCAGCTAATGTGGTCGGTGGTCTAGTGGTTAAGAGACTTGTCACCAATGCGAGAGGTCAAGGGTTCGAGTCCCACTCGGGGTAAAGAATTTTTCCTTTTTTTTCTTTTTTTTTTTTTTTTGAACCTCAGTTGCATGCAGGTCCGCACCAAGCCAAAAAAGAAAAAAAATTAAACTGGGCTGAGCGTCCCTTCTTCATAGGTTCATTTTCTTTTCTTTTCTTTTTCATTAACGACTGCATTATTTCTCTTTGTTTTTATAAAAAAAAAATTTCCTTCTCCTATGTGGCACCGTTTATTCGGGCCGATCGACGGGGGTTCTCTCCGGGTACTCGGGCTTCCTCCCCCTCTGCTTTGGAAATGTTCAGCCCACCAGATTTGGAAAGTAAATGCAATTCTAAATTCCGAAATTTAAATAGCTGAGCTGACTCTTTGCACCACGTGATTGTAATGTGTTCATGTTCTGTGTGTTAGAGAATGCGTGTGATTCACGTGAGCGTGCGTGTTTGGTTCAGTTCGCGGCGCTTTGAGCCGATTCATGAAATTGGGTAAAGCGCCTATACAATACTGATTATTATTATTATCAACGACTGACTAGAACTGTCGCATAAGGTCTTCATGTAGCGTGCATGCCAGCAGCAGATATTCTGCTGTCATGCTGGAGGTCTGGCACGGACAAAGTGCTGACTGGCCGACTGTGAACTTTGCAACAAACTCATACGGATTCATCCGTGTCACAGGACCCAGTTGGTCAGATAGAGAAGCTGGACAAGTTCCTGGGATACAACAGGGGCAGACAACCGTGTGAAGCCGTCGCCGATGCTTGCAACTTCAGCAAGATGAAACAGGTCAAGGACAACCAGACATCGACTGAGGTGAAATCAAGAGTCTTCAAGGAAAACGCTCCCGGGTTTTACCGAAAAGGTCAGTATGCACGTCAGTAAAGGTAGTTCGTTATATATGTGTGAACCATTTGTGCAATACAATCTGTGATATAGTTTCACTCTCTAACCCTTAGGCTTTAGTAAGGAATTAGTCTTTCATTGGTTCTCCTTTAAGCTACACACATTCTTATTATATATTTACATCATGATTTAAGCCGGACTTTAAAAAAAAAACAACTGTCAGAACGGGACTTGGTTTAGCCGCGAAATAGTCCTTGTTGCTTGCGCGGCGTTAAGCCCTAAACTATGATAACTAACTGTATGTGTGAACTTCATTGAAGAGATACTGAAAGATACAACATTGCGAACATTACTGCCAACGTTCCGTTAGAGAGGAATTTCCGCTATGGGCGAATAAATTGGATTGAATTACCGTGCGTTGATGCAATATCAGTTTATTCAGTCACGTGTGCCAGATCAGGAGCAGCAGCGATGTCAGTTTGTGAACCGCATGGAGTTTCTGTACTTAGTATGCCTGATATGGTCACTGTTGTATAGTTTTGGTTGCTATGCGACGTACCCGGTGCGCGCATTTCAAATTTGGTGTCTATCGTCACACCACTTAGACACCTGGATAGTGACAGTGCCTGTAATACTGGCACTGTGCCAGCGGATGCGTACTCGATCACGCGGCGACTGACCACACTGACTGAGCGCGGCTACAGGCGTGTAACAACGGTCGTAGAATTTAAATGTTCGTCCTCTTGCGCAAGTGTAAACGACACCCTATCGCACTAAGAGCTGTACAAATCATTAAGATTAAGTATATCGAGCGTGCAGGCCCGGACGCACTCACGAGCGAAACTGTTCAAAACATAAGCAGGTTCAGCAAAGATGGAATTAGAAATGAGCACGTTGAAATGTATACTGATAAGAAGCAGGATTCTTACGTAAGCGAATAAGAAGGTGAGCCGGGGTGGCAGATGATGGTAATGGTGAATAAAAAGGTAGCCATGTAAAGGCCTTGTCAAACGTAGAGTGCCAGTGAGGCACCCGCTTGTGTATTGCGCGGGGGTTGCGGTCATACGTTGCAACACACTTTGGCTACCAGCTGCACCGTCGGCCCGGCGCTCCACAGCCTCCAGTACACAAAGCAAGCGGCGACTTGCTGGCGTGGCGAGGGAAAACTAGGACCGTGCTCTATTCTCTGGTATCGCGGCGGCGTCTCTGGGGAGTGCCCGCTGCAAGCGGATTTAATTGGCTCAGAGGGCATTTCGCCGCTGATAGACCTGCAGAATCGCAGCGTGTGAAGACCCTTTAAGCGCCAGTATCTCCGTTCTGTTCCATATACATTTTCTATGTGGTGTTTCAGGTGAGATTGGTGACTGGAAGAACTGGTTTACTGTGGCGGAGAACGAGCTGTTCGACGAGGTCTACAAGAGACGGATGAAGGACAGCAAATTACAATTTACATTCGTTTGATTGCATCCTAGATTCACGATTTCAAGATTTTGTTTTCCATTTTTTTCCCCTTTGGGGTATGGAGGATACACTGAATTAAATACAAACAACAAACACTGAACCCAAGAAAATGGTTAAAAAAGAAACTCCTTATAACCGGTGATCAACTATTATTCTTGAAAAACGAAACAAAGTATGCAACCCAAATTTTCCCCTGATGAAGCGCTGAGGGCCCGAAAATTTGGGTTGCATACTTTGTTCTGTTTTTCAAGAATCAGTAATTGTTGATCACCGGTTCTAAGGAGTTTCTTTTTTAATCATTCTATGTGGATTTTTCCATTTTTAAACTCTTTCGTGGATGTGCGGAGCCAGCATGACTTTCTTCGTTTTCTAAAGTCAGTATATCTATCTATCTATCTATCTATAGGAGAGCGCAACCACACATGACACCTCTGGCATTCTAATGAACAACAGCTTACACACACACACACACACACACACACACACACACACACACACACACACACACACACACACAATCTCAGAAGCTGGAAATTTGCTAGAACTGACGAGGGCAACCTATTTTTGGATCAGTTTTGATCCCAACAGTTTACAAAGATTGTATGTCGATTTATGTATTGTATCAGTGTAATTCTAAGGAAACTAAGTGATAATTGTGTGCTTGTTGCGTTCCGCTTGAAACGCCGGAGTTCAAGTTCAATGCATCCGACCAGGGTACCTTGGGCTAGATATGCGTGCTCAGTATCTCGGTCATAATGGCAACTACTGCCGACAAACGAAAAGACGCTACAAATATCCACCAACTGATCAGCGCTGTCTAGTTGGTCTTCTGTTCGCGACCATATAGTCGTCTGCTCAGTACGCGGTGCGCTTCTCAGTATGTACGTCAGTAGAACAACATATTGTATTTATACTGTATTTTATCTTATCTGTGACAGAGCATCAAGTGTGAGTCCAAAGAAGGTTTTCTGTTTATAGATTCTCTCTTAAACAGACAATAAAGTATTTTGAATTGAATTGAATTGAATTGAATAGTTTCAGAAGTTATATTGTGTCCGACTACTCTACCCAGTGGGTAGAGTAGTCCTTGATTGTGTCCTATTCTGATCAAGCGCATTGGATGAAATGCGCTTGTGAAGTTATACTCTTCTTAAGTTCTGGTGAGAAAATAAAGTTTTTTTCCACAGCGTGGGTGCTTTTTTGCGGTTCCATTGCAAATATATACTTCAACTGCTGCTGAGAAAATAGAGATTCGGGCAGTTGTGAAGTTGAAGAAGTTCTTCTTCTTCTTCTTCTTTTTTTTTTTTTTTTTTCGCTGCCCCAACTCTTTGCCGGCTCCAGTGGTGTTCCTCCCCGGTAATGAGTGGAATCCACGGAGGGCTCGGAAGTTGGGGCAATTTTTATTATGCATGATGATGGAGATGAGGATGATGGTAAGGTGATGCTATGGAGGTCCGTGTGGTTTGGGACTGCGGGCCGCATTACACGCTTCCTGTCATAAATATCCCGGCATTAACCAGGCCCGGGCCCGGCCGTGTAATCATCCACATCATAAGACGTGTCATACCAAGGGAAGTACCCCCAAAGTCGCACCCGTGAAGTGGGTGAAGCTCGGCTGTGTGGCAACAGCCTCCCCATTGGGCCCGTAGCACACCCGCTCTGGGTAGGAGCCGACCTAGGTAGGAAAAATCCCGCTTGTCTCGGCTGGTACTCGAACCCGGGTCTCCCGGTCCATAGTCCGAAGTGCTAACCACTACACTACGGGGGACCGGCTTCTTTTTCTTTTTGAGCAGAAACACTGACTCGAAAACCGCGGCGGCACGTGAACTGGGGATTGGTCATCGTGGCTCTGTTGACTCGAGTCAGTGAGTGACCAATCTGTGTGTGATCTTTGCTGTGACTCAGTGAAAGCAGGCCTGCACGTGCCGGCAAGCGATCAATACTTAAAAAGAAAATCCGCAAACTCACTGGCAGTTGCGGCTCATACATACGCACATATCCATTCAGGGGCGGACTGGTCAGTTAGCGTTGAAGGGGGGGGGGGGGGGTCCTGAATTTTCAAGTTTTTTTTCGAAAGGGGGGGGGGGGGGGAATCAGTGACGGCCAGGTCAGTGGGAAAGATCACCCTTTAAGACTCAAATATGACTCGGGAAAAAAATCACTTTGATGTACAAGGGGGCCGTGTGATTTTTTTTTTTCGGGGGGGGGGGGGGGCGGCCGGTCCGGAACCCCAGGACCCCCCCTCCCCCCTAAATCCGCCCCTGCCATTGCTCTGTCTGTACACAACAAAGACTGCTGATTGTGTACATTTATCTCTGTGGTACACAATCGTACCGACCTTGCCCAGACGCACTCCATTGATCACACACTGTGACTGAGACGGGTTCACGTGACAGGTGACTAGCATGTGACTGACTGACTTGCAGGGCCGCGTTCACAAGAGCGAGAGAGAACCGATCGCTCAAGCGAACTCCGCGCTGTGCCGGGCTTGCCGAGACTTAGTAGGGCTTCGTACGGAGAACTTCGCTGAGCAGCGTAACCCACTTGCATGTAAATTAGGCACGTTACGGGTACCATTAGCTAATCGCAGCGCGTTAGCAGCTCGCGGCCTCTGCCGTATGAGCCTAATTTACATGTAAATGGGTTACGCTGCTCAACGAAGTCCTCCGTACGAAATCCTACTAAGTCACAATGAACGTTCGGCAACGTCGTGAACACGCCCACACGAGGGCGGTCTTGCGTGTAAACAAAAAGCGGACTGGCGAAGTTGCCGGCGTGCAAAACTTACTGTTAGAGCTGTGGGTCGCTTTCCTGTGATGGTTTTTCGCTTGCTGACACCTGCTTACATACATTGAAGGGATTTCAGTCCTGTAATTCAGTTGCAGTGGCTGTGCTTTTCTATGCCGAATGAGAGACGTGTGAACTTCAGAGATCAAAACTACTGATAGAACTTAGAAGGCCGGCGAGATACGGGCGGAATGGCAAAGCCTGTGAGCTTTCCGTCAGACCATTTCCTGGTGTTCATTTTCTGCTTGGGTGCAGTGAACGCGCGCGCTGCGAGCTCCCAACCCAACATAGTGTTCGTGCTGGCAGATGATTACGGTTACCATGACGTCGGTTACCACGGCTCGAGGATTCGAACCCCAAACCTAGATCGCCTGGCTGCAGAGGGCGTGCGTTTAGAGAACTACTACGTACAACCCATCTGTACCCCCACTCGCAGTCAGCTGATGTCAGGGAGGTATCAGGTATGTGAAGGGGGAGGGTGATGAAGCCGGAAGGGGATGGGGGGGGGGGGGGGGGGTGTGATTTGTAATCCACTAACTTTCGAACCATTGTCTTTACACCTGTTTTCCCCTGTCATTTGATTTTAGTCGGAGTCAGTTTTGTTCATATTTGTCATTTCTTCCTGATCCACACATTTCCCTTCACGCATATTATATCGTACAATTTAATTCAATTCTTTATTGTTTAGCCGTCACAAAGATAATTTTACGTACATGTACCGTGAAGTTACTATTACTAAATGTCATTATTACTTGAAAACGCAATACAAAGTATACAAAAGCATTACAAACATTGGAAGAAACTTATAATAATACGCTGTGTAACACACTCACACACACACACACACACACACTCACAATCCTCTCGCTCGTATGATCCCCTAGCTGAACACCACTCACTGATGCTCACACACACGCCAGTGCACACACAAACTCGCACATGCCGTGTGGCACACATACACGCACATACTGATACACACACACTGTGACAGGACGACGAAAGCCAACAACACCACCAACAGCAAACCGGGTCCTGGCTATCAAGTTGGCTTGCAAGTTACCTTGCAAGGATATTATATTGTACATGTACGTGTAATGGTAAGATGGTGATCATTTGACAGAAATCTGCAGCATTTGTTTGCCGCTGCTTGCTCAGTGGCAAATCAGTGAGTGTGCAGAAACTTTTTGTTAATTCCCAGCTGGTAATTCATGGTCCTGCCTGGGACTACTCCGGACCGACACCGCCCCCCCCCCCCCCCCCCCCCCCCCCCATGATTGTGAATGTGACTGAGCAAAAAACACAAAAAAACTTTGGACGTCAATTAAAAAAAATGCATTTCGCACCTTGAGCATTTCTCATACAGGCCTACAAACCTGTGAATGTTGCGGCATTTCTGAAAATAAATTATTTGTTTGTTTTGTTGTTTTGTGCAAGATCCACACAGGACTGCAGCATGGGATAATCGGCTTTTCACAACCAAACGGGCTGCCTCTCGACGATCCAACGTTGGCAGACAAACTCCGAGAGGCGGGATACGCCACCCACATGGTCGGCAAATGGCATCTCGGATTCTACAAGTCTGAATACCTGCCAGTGAACAGAGGCTTTGACTCTTACTTTGGTAAGAAAGGCGTTCCTAGTTGTACTGACCAGCAAGGGCATGTGAAGTGTAGGTGTAGGCATAGCTTCTACACTGTGTTGTATGATTTGTTTGCATAGACTGTAAATGTACTCCATCACTGAAGTACTGGGGCAACTCGCAGGACAAACACGTGCAAACGGCATAAACAACACAACACAGGTTCAATGTACAGAGATACACTTTGAAATGTGTGTGTGTGTGTGTGTGAGAGAGAGAGAGAGAGAGGGGTGTTTGTGTGTGCCTCTGAGGACATTTGTGTGTGTGTGAGGGATGTGTGTGTGTGTGTGTGTGTGTGTGTGTGTGTGTGTGTGTGTGTTTGTGTGAATCTGGATGTTTGTGTGTGTGTGCATGTGTGAGGGATGTTTGTGTGAATGTGTGAGGAATGTTTTTGTGTGAGGGACGTAAATGTGTGTGTGTGGGGGGGGGGGGGGGGGGGGGGGGGGGAGGCTTTGGGGGAAGGGGCATTTGTGTGTGTGTGTGTGCAGAGGTTTAAAATATTGTTGCAAACAACATGGCAAGCGGACTTCCAACTCTCTATGAGCTGAGTCTATTGACCATGGTTCATTTGACAAAAAGTGGTGGCAGTAGCAGGAACCCTTATTATGCTGTGGAGAGTGCAACTTGCAAATTGTCCTATTTGACGGGAACGCTATCAACTTTTTTTGACTGATACTAGTGATAGTTATCACAGTTGTAAGTTTATAGAAGTTGACGACTTTAGCTACCTGACCTATTTGCTAAAACTGTTTAAATCTGCATAGTGTGTTGCTTGCGACAAGGTATGAAGTGCTATATTTCGCTAAAACTATATGACGGATCATTTCAGCAGTGCTAATGTTGTAACCTATCTTTTGACTTGTTTGGCAGGTTATCTTGGTGGTTCAGAAGATTACTATACTCACACCGTACTTCATGGTCTTGACCTGCGTGATAACCTTGACCCAGTTTTTTCGATGAATGGGACTTACTCTGCCTTCCCCTTCACACAGAGAGCCGTTGACGTGGTAAAACAACATGACAAATCTAAGGTAAAATTCAGATATTTAATGGCTGTCTGGGCTCCCCACACCATCGCTGTGTCTGTCTGTAAAGTTCTCCAGCTATTACAGAGCAAGCATCTGTACAACGAATAAATAAAGACAAGTGTGACTGTACAGTTATCTAGATTCTCTTTGTCTATCTCACATCTATGGAGACAATTGATGCAGGAGACAGATTGTGCGAGTGGATCTGATAAGATGTCTCTGGTGCAGAAAAGGTGGACAGCAGGCTGTGGATAAGTGCTTCGGTCCATTTGGACCCCAGAAAATAGTAGACAATCGTATTACAGTACCTATGAATGAATCGATTTCTTGTGAGCTTGTTACTTTTTGCTTGCAAATTACCCAGTAAGTCTGTAGCATCATTACTCTGTGTGTGTGTGTGTGTGTGTGTGTGTGTGTGTGTGTGTGTGTGTGTGTGTGTGTGTGTACACGTGTGTGTGTGTGTGTGTGTGTGTGCAGCCACTGTTTCTATACCTGGCTTACCAGTCTGTCCACGCTCCCCTGGAAGTTCCTGACAGCTACTTGGAGGAGTATCAAGACATCACAGACAGGAACAGGCGAATATATTCTGGTGAGAGGGGAAACTGTACATTGCAGTACACACTGCTATGCACATGGCATTTTTGCTTGTCCTGAAATGCAAGAAAAGTTCTGATGGTGATGTTGGACTCCAAGTCATTTGTGTCTGCCATTACTAAATGTGGAGGTGGCATCTCCTGTCAACTGTGTAATCGTAAAGTGGGCTACACCGTGTATGTAGCAAATGTTGGAGAAGCCTTGCAGTGGAGTGCAAAGCAGGACATCTTCATCTGCCCCTGCCCCACTCACAGGCCTGTGATGCTATAACTCGACACGTCAAACAGTTCCAAGGGCACAGATTTCATGCATTCGGCAAACAATTTTTAATGTTGCATGTACATGCACATATTGTTATTTTAACTCTTTTCACATTAAGGATCATGTATCCAGTACAATATTTGAACATGAGGACTACATACACGGTCCAGGCTGCAATCCACTTGACCAATTCACTGTGAATTTCAAACACCCGGGGTGCATATTATATATACAGTCCTTTATCGTCAAACATTGTGCAGGATAGGACCAGACACACGGTCCTTAGTGTGGAAAGGGTTATTGTTGTGATATTTCATGCGTTATTTCCCCTGACCCCTCTGAAGACCTAGTTTCCAGGGAATGTCAAGGGAGAAAACTGCTTGTGTAAAATGAGTTAATAAAAGTCACGTTGGGGGTGAACTGTATGTTTTCAGGAATGGTGACATGTATGGACGAAGGCATTGGGAACCTGACTGCTGCACTGCAGGCAGCAGGACTGTGGGACAATACCGTCTTTGTCTTCTCTACAGGTGATTGCAGTGTATTGATTTTAGTCTTTTGGCTTGCACAGTTGCCTAAATAGAAGGTTGAAATATAAACTGCCTTGAAAAGTAGCTTCAAGAATCCACATTGTCATAGATCTATATGTACTGCTAGCTGATGTGCCAGACTTTGACCAGGCTGATGATGTGATATGCGTAGTAAGTGCCTTCTGGGCCCGCTTGTAAAAGTCGAGGATAGGGATTTTAGCCCCAGGTTAAAGCCTAACCTCGAACTAAACTAGCTCTAGGGTTAAATTTTCTGTTGTTTTTATTTTACTCAGGAAGCGGATCCATTCCACCATGGTGCCTAAGCCGTTATAGAAGGATTTTTTCCATCCTTTCTTCGCTTCCTTTTTTCTATTTAAGTTTGTTTTTGGGTTTCTTTTGTCCTAGTGTGGGTTAGGTCCTGCCCGTAGGCGTGGGATAAATTAACCTTGAGTTTTACATGCGGGCCCTGGTCTCCCTGTCTGGCGATATGTGGTGGAAAAGAACATGAAACTCTGATTTTCCGAGAATTTTTTCCACCAGATTGTTTTCAGGGTTCCCCCGAGTACACCAGTGATCAGTCAAACTAAGTGTTTTCTGGTCTCCCTGTGTGATGACGTGGTGAAAAAGGATGTTAAACTCCGATTTCCCGAGATTTTTTCCTGCCATGATCTTTGCGGGGTCCCCCTGAGTACAGCCACCAATTTTGATCGTGATGTGATAACTCGAAATTGTGTTTTCTGGTCTCCCTGTTTGGCGATATGTTGTGGAAAAGGACACTAAATTTTGGTTTTCACAGATTATTTTGTGCCATAATATTTCCAGAGTCCCTCTGAACACAATTTAAAGTTCTCACATCACGATCAAAATGGTGGCTGTACTCAAGGGGACCCCGAAAACATTTTGGCAGGGAAAAATCTGGGAAAAGTGGGTCTAACGTCATTTTCCACCACATGTCGTTAAACAGGGAGACCAAGAAAGCACTTATTGCACATATCACATCATCAGCCCAGGTGAAGCTGGGTACATCAGCTTGCGTTATGTAAAATATTATCTAGCGAAAGGAATGTAAGAATTTGAAACAACCAAGGAACAGAAGGACAGCATTGCATGTTGGGTTTATGTTGCCCAACTTCTAAAACAGAATATTTAGAAAATCGCCTGTGTCATGTCAGATGTTTTTCATTTTTGTTGTTGTTTGCTTTGTTGTCACCTAAATCCATTTTCAGAAGTCCGTATGTTTCACAGATAATGGTGGCCAAATTCTTGAGGGTGGCAACAACTGGCCCCTACGAGGGTGGAAGGGGTCCCTGTGGGAAGGGGGTCTTCACGGCGTGGGGTTTGTGCACAGCCCGCTCCTCCAGAAGCAGGGATACATCAACAATGAGCTGATCCATGTCTCCGACTGGTTCCCGACCCTTGTGGGCATTGCTGGAGGGTCCTTGAACGGCACAAAACCTCTTGATGGTTTTAACCAGTGGAACACCATAAGGTTGGTATGGAAAGCAAAATTATGTGTAGATGCCCATTCTTTTTATTTTTTTAATTATTTTATTTATTTATTTATTTTGTTATGCCTTCAGGAAATTTGGGCTGCTTTCCCCCTGAGAAAGCCCTACATGGTCCACCCCTTGTCGTGGGGTAGTGGCTTGTGTACCTCAATGACCCAGAGAACTATGCCAGCAGGAGCACATGCTCCTGGCAGGGTCACCCAAGCTGGACAGGTCGAAGGGTAGAGGTCAGACGAATGTGGACCACCTCTCCAAGAGGCTAAATGGGTTTGCGTAGGGTTAACAGCCCTACCTGTAAAAAACACTAAGTTACTGAAGCATCGACAGCAACAAACCGAGACATTCACCTGGGCAAGGAAGGGTCTCCATCCCGGAGACCTATGACGCATTGCAGTGAAAGCCGAAAGGAAGCTGCAAGGCAGACCCCCCTTCTAACACCCAGGACAACAACGAGAGTAGCCACATGGAACATCAGGACAATGTATGAAGTAGGAAGGACCATACAAGTAGCAAGAGAGATGAAGAACTACAAGATAGGAGTACTGGGACTGAGTGAGACAAGGTGGCTACAGGCAGGACAGCTGAGATTTTCATCGGGAGAGCAGTTGCTGTACTCTGGACACACAGAGGATGGAGCCCCCCACACTGAGGGCGTGGCCCTGATGCTGGCTCCGGAGGCACAGCGGGCACTCATCGGCTGGGAACCTGTCAACTCCCGCATCATCACAGCCAAATTCATCACCAAGAAAAAAGACATCAAGCTGAACATCATCCAGTGCTACGCTCCCACCAATGATGCGGAAGAGGAGAAAAAAGATGACTTCTACCAACAACTGCAGACAGTGATAGATAGAGGAGGAGCCAAGGACATGACCATACTGATGGGAGACTTCAACGCCAAGATTGGATCAGACAACACAGGCTACGAGGACACCATGGGAACACACGGACTGGGACAGATGAACGAAAATGGTGAGCGCTTTGCAGACTTTTGTGCCCTGAACCAGCTAGTGATAGGAGGCAGCATCTTCCCACACAAGCGCATCCACAAGGCCACATGGAGATCGCCGGACCATGTCACGGAGAACCAGATTGATCACATCTGCATCAGCCGGAAGTTCAGGAGATCGTGGCGGGATGTGCGCGTGATGAGGGGTGCCGATGTACCATCAGACCACCACCTTCTTGCAACAACATTGAGACTTTGGCTTAAGAGGCACACCAACGCCAACAACACACGGACCAGGTACAACGTTGGACTACTCAGGAACACAGACACACAAGCAGCATTCCGGATCAGCCTTTCCAACAGGTTCCAGCCACTGCAAGACCTGATAGAAGACAGTGAAATGGACATCGAGACACGGTGGGAACACAGCAAGAAACTCTGGCACGACACATGCGAAGAGGTCCTTGGCAAGAGAAAGACCCAACATAAGGAATGGATCTCTGCTGATACCATCCAGAAGCTGGAAGTTAGGAAAGAGAAGAAAACTGCACTGAACACGAGCCGAGCAAGAAGAGCTAAGTCAAAGGCACAAGAGGAATACACAGCAGCTGACAGAGAAGTGAAGAGGAGCACCAGGAAGGACAAGAGGGACTACATCGACAACCTGGCCAGTCAAGCAGAGGAAGCAGCCCGACAAGGGAATCTAAAAGACCTGTACCAGGTGACCAAGAAGCTCGCCGGCAAATTTCAGCAGACAGACAAACCAGTGAAGGACAAGAACGGGCATCCACTGACAACAACTGAGGAACAGCTGAAGCGATGGGCGGAACACTTCAGGGAGCTGTTAAATCGCCCCATCCCTGAAACACCACCAGACATCCCACCAGCAGAGACAGAACTACCCATCAACTGCGACAAGCCCTCTAAGGCGGAGATCAGGAAAGCCATCATGACACTGAGAAATGGTAAAGCTGCAGGGCCGGACGAGATACCAGCAGAAGCCATCAAAGCAGACATAGAGACAGCCGTCAACATGCTGCACAGCCTATTCAGCAAGATCTGGGAGAAGGAAGAGGTGCCAGCCCAGTGGAAAGAAGGGATCGTCATCAAGCTGCCAAAGAAAGGGGACCTCAGGGACTGCAGCAACTACCGAGGGATCATGCTCCTGTCAGTGCCAGGCAAGGTTCTCAACAGAATTCTACTGGAGAGGATGAGAGAGGCAGTCGACCCCATGCTCCGAGACCAGCAGGCGGGCTTTCGCAGGAACAGGTCCTGCGCTGACCAGATTGCCAGCCTACGCATCATTGTGGAGCAGTCACTGGAGTGGAACTCCCCCCTCTACATCAACTTCATAGACTATGAGAAAGCTTTCGACAGTGTAGACAGAGAGGCGCTGTGGAAGCTGCTAAGGCACTATGGAGTTCCCGGGAAGATCATCTCCCTGATCCAGTGCACCTACCAAGACATGAGCTGCAGGATTGCCCATGCTGGCCAGTTGTCAGAAAGCTTTGAGGTGAAGACCGGAGTCCGCCAGGGATGCCTGTTGTCCCCATTTCTCTTCCTCCTGGTCATCGACTGGATCATGAAGACCACTACAGCAGGCAGGAAAAACGGGATACAGTGGACACTCTGGACGCAGCTGGACGACCTCGACTTCGCGGACGACCTGGCGCTCCTGTCTCACAGCCACAGCCAGATGCAGGACAAGACTACGTGCCTTGAAGCCACATCAGCCGGAACAGGGCTCAAGATCAACAGGAAGAAAACCGAGCTGATGAAGATCAACACCACTGCCAACACACCAGTCACAGTCGGTGGAGAGCCCATCAGGGAGGTGGAGTCTTTTGTCTACCTGGGGAGTGTGGTTGATGGACAGGGAGGCACAGACCGAGACGTCACAGCCAGAATCGGCAAGGCAAGGGCAGCAATGGTCATGCTGAAGAACGTCTGGGCATCCAAAGTTGTCAGCATAAGAACCAAACTTCGCATCTTCAACTCCAACGTGAAGTCAGTTCTGCTCTACGGATGCGAAACATGGAGGACAACGAAGACGATGCAGCAGAAGATCCAGACATTTCTCAACACCTGTCTGAGGCGCATCTTCAACATCCGATGGCCAGAGAAGATCCGGAATGAAGAGCTGTGGGAGCGAGCGGGGCAGGAACCAGTGGCCAAGCAGATCCTGCGGAGGAAGTGGGGCTGGATTGGACACACCCTCAGGAAGCCAGCATCCAGCACCACACGCCAAGCCCTGACATGGAACCCGCAGGGGAAAAGGAAGAGAGGCCGGCCTCGCAACAGCTGGAGGCGGGACACTGAGGCAGAGCTATGTAAGCAGGGGACCAACTGGACTGGAGTGGCAAGACTAGCCCAGAACAGAGTGCGATGGCGAAGGGTTGTCGATGGCCTATGCTCCATGTGGAGCCAAGGGCCTAAGTAAGTTCCCCCTGAGAAAACGCATCACACAGCACCACCCACCTTTTATTTTTTTGTTTCCTCTTCAAGATTCTGCTTTTTGCTTCATATTTTAGCTTTGTGTCTCTCTGTCAAACACATGGCCAGTTTGACTTTTAGAAACTTGTGTTACTACATGTTTCTGCTTTGGGAATATTCAGACCACAAAATATAAATATATATTATAAACGTGATTCTAAATTCTAAAACTGCAAGTAAAATCCTGTTCCAATATGGTGAGGATAAGCAAGACCCCATCTTGATGTTTCAGAAGGATGACAAGTGTACAGCACTACATTTATTGACATGGTTTTGTAGTTTTTGCCCATTGTCCATAAACTGGTTGTGGAAAAGAATAGATCTGCATTTCCCTCTTTGTGCAGTAAAAACGCTGCAAGTCCACGCAAAGAACTACTGCACAACATCGACATCCTAACAAGACCCAGTGGAAAAAAGCTGTACCCTAATACTTTTGACACCCGCACCCGGGCTGCCATTCGCGTTGGCGACTACAAACTCATCACAGGAAATCCTGGTACACTTTCATTAAAAATTCATTTAATTTAAATACTAGACGTTGCAATGACATTTTTTTTGGTAACTCAGAGCAGACACTTTGTTATCATCTGACTGCTGGAATTTTTCAATGCTTCCCTATCCACCGACAAAAGATAAAACTAACACAGTAACACCTGATAAATGTAAAATTAAAAGCTGTTTATGTGTAGCAGCTGCTTACTTTATTTGGCGCTTACTGAATTTTATTACTTTTTGTGTGAAAATGTTCCTGTATGCTTTTGATCAACATCATGTTTACACCAAGTTGCAGTTAATAAAATGTAAAACTTCAGGCTGATACTCAGCATATTTTGCGTTTAGTTGCGTGTACCATAGTTTTGGAAGTTCAGCCTGCACCCGCCAGGGACATGTCACTATTTTAGCATTTGTACAGTGTCACTCAGTTTTCCCTACATGCACAGCATGATCGTTTCCATTTTTCCTCGTCCAGTTTTGACAGACATCTGCATGATTTAATTGTCCTTGTATTTTTCAGGAAACAGCTCGTGGATTCCACCGCCATCAGCAGACACTCTCTACTTTGCTCCAGCAGTACAGTACGACCCTCCAGGGAAGAACGTTTGGCTTTTCAACATCAAAGATGATCCAAATGAGCGTCAAGATCTGTCAGACGCACATCCCGAAATTGTGAAACAACTGCTTGACCGGTTGTTGTATTACAACTCGACTGCCGTGCCACCTCGCTTCCCACCGAATGATCCGCGGGCCAACCCAAAACTGCATGGAGGGGTGTGGGGACCATGGGAGTAAAGAAGAAACTGTTACTCTTGGTGCAACCTGGTTTTGGGGATTTTTTTTTTGTTAACCATGTTGGGCGGCTGGGGTCTGCCCCAGCTCGTGGTATTCTGCCTAGGTCATGGTTGGAATCCACAGTGGGCTCTAATACTGGAGCATTTTATTTGCACAGGGTACTGTTATTCATGATGATGAAGCCGTGTGTTGCCGTTATGCAGGCTGATTCTGATTTTGCTCTCAGTTGCCGCAAGTTTGCGCTAGCCTGATCCTGTCACTTGCTTACCTTGTACTTACTTATTCAGGATAAAAAGAATTGATAGAATTCACTACTCTTAATACTATAGTAAATAGACAAAATCTGGCATGTCAAGGAAACTGTATTCCTCAGAAAGAAACAGAAACGGCAATGACTGCGAAGTGGTTACAAGTTAAGCAAATAAAAGGGACAGAAACCACTTAACTTTGACAAAGGACGGCACAGGCCAACGTTTCGGCTTTCGCCTTCTTCAGGACATAAAATGCATTTGTTTAATGCAGTGGTTTCTGTCCCTTTTATGTCGCTTTTATTTGTATTCCTCAGGTTATGAAAAATATCAACCTTTGCATGTTTTAGTGGGGTTTCTTAGTTCCAAAATTGTGCACTTCGTGCTACAAGCACCAAATTTGGCACACGTGAAGACTTTCATGTACTGATCAAATACTGATACAGGGCCACGGCGGAAACTCAATGTATGTGTCTATTTTTAGTAACATTCAAAATGGCGGCTACCTTAACTCGTTTCTAAGCTGCTGTAGTGGAAAAACACAAACAAGCCCTACCTTAGGGCGACATTTTCTCAGTCACTAGAGTGACAAAAGCCTTTATGACCCACGTGTGACCTTGACCTTTACGTGTGACCTTGACGGACGAACGGACGGACGGACGGACGGGTGAGTGGGCGAAGAAACAGACGAACGGAAAGAAAAGTCAAACCTTACTAGCCGCTGATCCTTTATTATCCTTTCTGTACTGCTCGCATGCCTTGCTGGCCAGTCCCCCAGATATTTCCAAGACTCTCTTGTAAGATATACTTAGCCCCAAAGTGTGCATAGTATCAACTAACTCTTTCTTGCGAGTCTGCGCATGTGTTAGTAGCCCAACATAGACAGGAATGGGTGGCTCTCTGTCCTTTGTGTGGTGCCTTGCTGATGTAGTTTGCTGCTTTGATTTCTGTGGCATTAAAACAGGCCAGCTGAGCCAATGAGAGGGACGCTTGACACTTTCCTCTACCTGTTGCGTCTATACTTGGGCCTTGTAGAATCATTTGTGTGAGAGCTAGCAGGGTCTCTGGAACACTTTTGTATTGACAGTCCTTATCATATGTACCAGTGAATTGACTGAACTGAAACATTTCCCTTCTCACAATTCTTGCAGCTTTTGCAAAATGTACGGCTGCATCATCCCAAGTCTCTGTGTATGCTTCCTTCAGTGTACTGTTCAAATGGTCATCGAAAGTGAGAAGCATATCTTGTCCACTCGCATGTGCTCGGAGATCAGGGAAGTGTGCCAGCAGCCTCTGCCGAAGTCTACTGCTATGAACCCTGCCAGAGACAACCCCAAAATCTTGAAGTCTAGTTTCATACAGATTTACTAAATCAGCCATTTTGAAGACGACCAGGTCAGCTGAACCGTCCCTCACCTCCTGCATGAACTCAGTCAATTCTGCGAATACTAGACCATGCTGCATTTGCTCTGGCTCTTCTTCACTTGTCAACTTGGGTTTAGCTCTTCTGTACAGGTTAAGGAGACACACAGGGTGGTATTTCAGTTTTTTTCATCAGTTTGCTGTCCTGTAATGCTAGAGCACACTCTCGGACTCTTCTGTCTAACTGGAACGTTGACGCTTGTCTTAGTTCCTTTGCTAAAGCAGGCTTGTCACACAGGAAGCAGCAAAGTTGATGCCCGTCACTTGTATCTGTTGTTGCACCTGCACTTGAATCACGTCTAGTGAACTTTTTCGGTGGTTCTTCGTCTGCAGTAAAAGCTGCTCCAAGCTTTCGCTTCAACTTTGATGAGTTGTATTTGACACGACGTATGGAAACATGCTTGTCTTTCCCGAATTGTTTCTTCAAGATCCTTCCCTTCCTTCAGTCTGGTGAGGAGATCAGCTGGTAAAACACCAAGTTCGTGAAATTTAGTCAAGTTTTCTGCTAAAGTGGTGTATGATGACCCTGATTTGTGCGTTGCTCTGGCCAGACATTGTAGATTTTCACTGGCTTTCCGCTGGCATATTGCACAAAGGCCCCAGTCTGTTGCTGCATTCTCATGTGTCAGCCATGTCGGGTGCCCCTAGATAAGGATAAGGACACACACACACACACACACACACACACACACACACACACACACAGAGTAAAATTCATCTGCAATCATAACGCACTTTATTGCTAATAAATACAAGGCGTGTTAGTCTGCAAAGTGAATACTTGACTAGCGAACCTAACTGATGACAGAAGTGCACACACACACACACACACTGTTGACACACACACACACACACACACACACACACACACACACACAATATCTTTACTGAGATATCTTGCCAAAGTAGCCCCCCCCCCCCCCCCACCACCACCACCAAAAACAAATAAAATAAAATGAAAGTCAGCGCATTTACCATCTCATTAGTGCAAAACACGCTCACTTCACATATAATTATGTTTGCATGGAGTGAGCAAAAAATGGTCATACAAAAACATCCCTGAAGTACTTACAAGCACTGTCCTTTCACACCATCACAGAAGAAACTGCTGACAAGTACTTTTCTTGTCCATGTGGACTCTGAAATGAGAAAACACACCTTGCTACTTACTACAATGGTAAACTCATAGAAGAAAGGGGTGTGACGGTGTGTGTGTGTGTGTGTGTGTGTGTGTGTGTGTGTGTGTGTGTGTGTGTGCAAAAACATCAAAACGTTGCAGTACTACGAATATACGAAAAATTCAGGGCCCTACGGATGTTTATCACTATCGCCTTCCAAACCCTCCACACCGCCCCTAGACCCATGACTGCCCTTTCTTTATTCCATATTTATTCAAAGCGGGATAAAAAAAAAAAAAAATGGTAACAATCTTCCTTGTTTGCCCCTGTAATCTCCACTTTCTCCCTTTCCCTTTATTTGGAACCGTGAAAATCATTCAAGTACCAAAACTATAATGGGAAGGAGTAAGCTTACAGTCTAAATCGGCAACAAAAATCCGCAATGAAGTACTCAGAAATGCTGTCCCTTCCATTGCAAGCAGTTCTCATCTTTGTTTTAGTCCTGAAATGGGGGAGGGGGGGGGGGGAGACACGTCACGCATTGGGTGCATGAACAGCCCACAAACAATCACCACTGAATTATATGAATGATTAGATCCAGGCGTCTGTTGCTTCTTTTCACTTCCCCTCCTCTTCCCAATCAGAAATCGTAACTCACACGTTTCTTTTCCAAGTATTTCAAGTGGAAAATCCTTTCTTTTGGCCTGTCCTCTTCCCTTTTCCTAGATTTACCTTCTTTCGATCGCGCGTAATGATAACACACACGTGCATACATGCACGGCTGGCGCATCGTTCACGTATCTTCGCTAGAGTAAACATTACAAAAAGTCAACATTCGTTATCAAAATAGACCTAGTGATACATCAGACACACCGAGAACAACACCAAGACTCGACAGAAAAGGCTGGAAATTATAAATTATGTATCAAACGAACGAAACTGCCCTGACTTACCCCAAATACGTGTTCTCCTCTTCTCCACGATCTTCCAAAACAACGAGCGCCGCCATTTTGAATTCCATCAAGTGCGGACCGCGCGTATTTTCAAACGTTTCATTTAAACAGACAACACAAATAAAGAGGTGTATTCAAATTATCCTGTCACTCTGTGGGCTTGTTCTGTATTTCTGTTAAATAGGTGGAATATTTAGTGGATATTTATGGGGCGCCTCTACATTTACTGCTGATGCACTGATCTCCAAATTCGTCTGCTGCAGACAATTATTTTAATTAATTTTTTCTCCAAAACCAGTCAATATTTGAGATGGCCCTGTATCAGAAATCTAATATATCACGTTGATGAGCAAATCCTGCAAATATCGTGCTTGTAGCACGAAGTGCACAATTTTAGTATAAACGTGGAGCTAAGAAACTCCACTATTTTGTTGTAATTTGTATTACTTAGTAATAGGGGTGTGTTTTTGTAATTTTAATTTTGTACTTTTCACTTTGAATTGTAATTGAAGTTAAACCCATTCGATCTGTATACTAAGTTTTGTGATCAAAAACTTCTTATCTGGAGTATTTCCATGACACTAATTTATTATATATAATATCGATTTGTATGGAAGCTGTTCTCTGTCCAGACTACGAGGGAAATGTTTTGTTTTCCTACACATGACATTATGAATATGATTATCCACTTTGTTGGCGTTATTTTAGGGTTTGTTCCCTGTGGCAGTTCTTGACTTTACACTTACAGGTTGCCCATGTTTACCAAGTGCATATTTCAGGGTTTACAATGGTCCGTGATCCACAAGGAGGAAATGTGTGTAGCATGTAGTAGCATTTGCATACGTGTTCTGCTAGGGGTGACCCCGGGGGGGGGGGGGGGGGGGGGGGGGATGCCCCCCTTGATTTTTTTTAAAAAAGACTACAATCAGTTCAATTTGGTGCGTTTGAAGTGCTTCAGAGAGGAAACACTTTTATTTGGAGGAATAGTTGCCAAATTAGACCAGAATATGTGCACAATTTGGAGCATTTTGGTATTGTATGGTTTTATGTCCTTCAGAGGCGGAAACACATTTTGGGGGAGGAATATTTTTTTGGCCAAAGGTGGAAATTCGCCAAAAGGAGGAAGATTTTAAGCCTGGGTATTTCCACGACACATGCATATATATATTTTTTTGTCTTGTCATGAACTGTTCTGGTTTTACAGACAGGACATTACCGTTCAGTGCATTATTTATGATTATGAAACATCTTACCGGTATCACACTTTTTAATCAATGATGATGCAGACATTCAATTCATGGGTCAAGTTTTTACTTGTTCACAAACATTCCAGTTTCATTTTGTGTGTGTGCATACCCGGTACATGTACCAATACTATACAGCTGATTGGGTGCAATTTTTTAATATTTACTTTTTGACAGTTTGTCAAATGAGACTGGCGGAGTTTTTTTTAAAAATAAAGATGCTCAGTTTGGAGGTATGTTTTGCACATTTACTTCTTTCAGCTGCTCACTGGATTTGTTTGTTTTTTTCCTCTCTCGAAATTCTAGGTTGGAATAGTAACACAACAGTGTGTTCCGATTGTCAACACACACACTTTACAGAGATTACATAGCCAGTTCACTTGACACTACAACCAATATGTCAGCCCTTTTTGACACTTTTTTTTTTTTTTGGCTGCGCCAACTAATTCACAACATTGCCAGTTCCAGTGGGGTTCCTCCCAGGTAATGGGTGGAATCCACGGAGGGCTCGGAAGTTGGGGCAATTTTTATTATGCATGATGATGGAACGAGGATGATGGTAAGATGATGCTATGGAGGTCCGTGTGGTTTGGGACTGTGGAACAGGGCTGCATTCCACGCTTCCTGTCATAAATATCCCTGCATTAACCAGGCCCAGGAACTACGGCATCTGCGGTGCCAGCCGTGTGATCATCCACATCGTAAGACGTGTCATACTAAGGGAACCACCCCCAAAGTCGCACCCGTGAAGTGGGTGAATCTCGGCTGTGGCAACAGCCTCCCCATTGGGCTCATAGCACACCCGCTCAGGGTAGGAGCCGACCTAGGTAGGCAAAATCCCGCCTGCCTTGGCTGGGACTCGAACCCGGGTCTCCTGGTCCATGGTCCAAAGTGCTAACCACTACACTACAGCCGTACAGGGGCCGGTGTTATGATACATTCCTAACAGAACAACACATGCTGCACTGAGATGTACCAGTTGACTGTTGCACCCTTAATTAAAACTCTGATGGTGAGGACCCCCAATTAAAAAAAAAAAAAAAACTACAAAAGGTTTAACTTTGGGATAACATTTTTTCTGTCCATAGCACTGTATGTTATTAAAAATCATCTCAGAAAAGTAAGGAAAAAAGGAAGTACAGACCTGACGAATTAACTTTCAGTCCCAGCACTTTTAGTGTACATACAGGGCTGAGATTTAGCAAGCCAGGCTAAGGAGCCAGCTGGGCTCCTAACCTAGGAAGTTGAGGTTGCCAGAAAATTTTTCAGGTTGCCAGACCCTTTGATTGAAAATGCGGTCCTATTTTAAATTGTATAACTATTGCAGCTAATAAACAAGAAAACTTTCAACAACAACACTGTTTCATTTTTGTGCACTCTCCTTCTGGCAACAATCTCTGTGTCCAACTGACCGTCTGCTCATGGTTTTTGATCGAATCAAGTTTAAACAAATTTGTGCCGATTACAGCGTGTGTCAAGAGTCCGTGTACAGGCACGGAATCCCTACCACTGGCGGTAATTTTCAGGTCGCCAGCCGGGCGAATAGTACTGTAAATTATCGAGTTCGCCAGACACCATTTTTAGGGGCCATTGGCGAGCGTGAAAGCTCAGCGCTGTACATATAGTACTACAAATACAACCCAATGCAGCATACATGTATCCACTCCACTCTCCAGTTTCCACACATCTACTAACAAATGAAATGCCATGGGAAGAGAACTGAATGTTTTAATCAATGAATATAACCAAATGAACCAGTGCATTAAAAACTGGCTAAAAGAAAATTATAAAACAGTTTGACGGATGTGACAATGTCTGTTCATACATGTACAACAATGGATGAAAAAAGACACGAGGGACACAGGAATTCACCGTATGTCCCATTCAAGTTCTTCACAAATGACAAGATGTCCAGATTCTGTAAGATTCGCCGACCACATCACTGAACTCCACAAACATTGGGCCACGGAACAATTAATTTCACAGTTTCGAACACAGCACTACGGCAGCTTCACACAGTTGCTGACTTCAAGCAACGAGTGTCTGGCACCTGTCACTTCCTTGTGTAGACTTGTGAAGTTAGATCAGCGACGCTTCTGGAACACATTACCACGACCGCCACCAGCACGCCCTCTGCCTCTTGCCGCTGGAACAGGAATCAATTTTAAGATTACACAGAAATTCCTAAACCCGTCATTTCTTTTCTCGTAACTGTATAGAAATAATGCACTGATCAAGAAGTACTGTACTGATGAGCCGATCATGAGGTTACAGCACAAGGTCATGTTCCTATTGTTAGTTTGACGCACTGGATGCGTTTGTATTGAATTTGCAAACACTGGTGTAGACTTGCTACAGAAGACCTTGTGAAATGACATTACAGAAAAGCGGTGCACGTTCTATCTTGCACGTTCTTTTATGCATTACACTGGATTGGGAAAACTGGTTTGTCCGAGTCAGACAAACTGTTAAGCAGCCTCCCTTCAAGTTAACTAGGAACACCACTATCAACGTTTTGCATTAAACTACTAGCACTGAACTACTATTACTACTGGTATACCAGAACAAGGAAAAACGGCAAAAGCAAGAGTTGTTTCCCTTAGTCCTAGGGTTTGCATTTCAAAACTACTCAAAACCGTCCTGTTAGTGTTACTGAGCAGCAAGGTGTCAATAAGAACGGTACGGCGAAACATTGTACACGTACTACAAAACCGTTTGAGTGACTAGTGTCCTTAGCTGTAGGCCTGAGAACTTACCCTGTGCTCTCAAGATAGCTGACTTTCCTCTGCCTGCGCCGCCACCTCTACCTTGCACTTTCTTGAACATGGGAGCATTCTTCAACATGTCGGGCAAAATCAGGAATCTGATTTTACTACCTCTGATATACACGTTTTCCAGCTGAGCAACACGACCGTCTCTGTATGTGACTGTGATCTGAGCCATCTGACAATTCATGTTGTCCTCAGCTTCTATCAACTTCCCACGATACACTTCGCCGGTACTTGTTTCGCAGGTGACAATGTGGCCCTCTGCCTCATGAAGTACCTTGATCGGCACACCGATAGACATTATGACACCTTTGCTGTCACAGATTGACCTCGGATGCACACTTAAAAATGTTCAAAGCTGGATGATGCTGGATTCTGTTTGCAATCGAAAACAAAGATCGACGCCGCCACTTCGTCGTAGTCATGTACTTCCGGTTCATTCGACAAGATGAGCTCCCGGAGCATGATTTAGCATTCAATGAAACAATCCAGTGCACGATAGAAATGATCCGTTGTGAATAAATATGATAAAAGGAGTGAACAAAGACATGTATCTGTATCTTTTTAGGGCACCAAGCAGAAGAATATATTTTATTGTAAATTTCGTTTCAGTGTGTTCTGGTAATAATTGCTGCTCCCCAATTCGCGCTGTTTCGAACGTTTTTTGGTCAGCGGTAGTAAACTTGTCGACATGCAAGTTTTGGGACTTGTAATAGGAATGAGCTTCAAAAGTGTATGTAAGCTTTTTTTCAGCCTCTAAAACAATAACATTTGAGTGTTTAAGCATACACTAGTTTTATTTGTCAGTTGAAGACAAGAAAGCGCAGAAAAAATCTTGAAAACTGCAGGTTTAGGAATTTAAGTAACGGACCTTAAAACTTGGCGTTTAATCTTCAGCAAAATCCTTGAAAAAACGGTTTCTTAGCAGCACAGCCCGAAACTGCCTTTCTGTGAGCTTGCTTCGGTTTCTTTTTCGTACGGGCTTATAACTGATGTTTGTTTGCTCTGTTTTTAAGTTAAATTCTTCCGTTTAATATGAGCTTTGCGTGCGAATATCGCTCGCACGGTTGCATACATGTACAAGGACAAGGAACGGGAGAACGCCTTTCACTGCTTCGATCTGTACCCTGTTCAGGTCTTTGGAATGGTTAAATTACAGCTGTAAGAAAAACTTACAAGAATCTGGCAGGAATGAGCCAAAACTTCTCTGAAAATGTCTCCAAAACAAATTTATGTCACTGATGGTCCAGTAACATTCAGAGCTAGTTTCCCTGCCTGTATGACCAAAGTACAATTTTTTATAATTGTGTGTGTGTGTGTGTGTGTGTTGTTATGTCTGTCCTTCTTTCAACTTAAAAAAAAAATACAGTGAAAGTCTTTATTGTTTACAGAGCCATGGAATTTGTCAGTTTTAAGCAGACTGCAGCAATGCCCCATGTGTCATCGGCTCCTACAGCAGAATCAAAAGAGCTCATTTCTCGCTTTGGCACACCTCACTGCACATCTACACACAAAGTGAAAGGGCTTGAAAACAACATACTGCCAGTCAAAGTCAAACTTGAGCGCCCTGATGCAGTCGCTCCTTCACCAACAAAAAAATCTAAAACATTACCCGGCGCTCCTGCGTCCCACTCAGGCATTGTGAATGATGCATCAGAAACTAAACAACTTCAGATGGAACATTTCCCTTCTGTTCCTGTTGCGAAGGTGGTCAGGGCCGACAAAGTGAGACAGAACTTTAATCCTTCATGTGTGCCGCTTGATTTGCGGAAAAAATCCGGCAGTAGTGCTTCATCAGTAGGTCAGCTCCAAGACAAGATTGAATCAAACATGTCTTTGTCAAAAGCAGATGGCACAAAGCTAACCAAAGATCTGGATACTCACAAATTTTCCTTTTGGACTATCGGCTGCACTAAGATGTATGTCAAAGAGAACTGTGATGATGGTCTGAAACTGAAGCTGAGAGTCAACAATGCACTAAAGCTCAAACTTAGCAACACCCATGGCTGCTCGGACAAAAAGGAGAGGTTGTTCAAATCTAATGCAAAATCAAAGACGACGGATCCTGAAAGGAAAAACGGAAAACTGGAAAAAATTAAAGATGCGCACAAGGTACCTGGGGATTGTAGCGGGGCAGTAGCAAGTAAAGTTTTTGAAAAGAAAAAAGTAGCAGGAAATTTAAAACAGTCATCATGCCCAGCACAAAAGGGAAGCGAAATAAAGGCTGATTCATCTTCCATTGCACACCATCCTTGCATGTTTGCTATCCATATGGACAACATCTCTGTGCATCTGATGAAAGACTTGCACAACAGACAGGTCTACCTCATCGCTTACACAAACGAGCTGGAATCGCTCACAAGATTGTCGGTAGAAGGGATTGAAACTCTGAAAGGCATCCGTGTCCAGGAGCCATCAACAGGGATCCGAGTCCTGCTTGCTTTCCCAAACGGTCGGGTGTCAGCCTCAGGGTCTTCCAGTCAGCCTGTCATCACAGTGGAAAAAGTTCCTTCACGGGGCAGTCTTCTCAGCTCCCTCGCACAAATCGACCTGATGAACCGAGGAACCGACAGCACAAGTCTTGAAATCATTCTCTCAGATAGAAGCCCTTCCCTCGGATCAGACGCATGCGTTGACTCAGCAGTCGAAACACAACCCACTCCACCTCAAGAGCGAAAGGTCCTCGCAGCATCCCCCGTCCCAACTACGAAGCGCAGTGACATGTCAGCGTGTTTCTTCTGCCATGAGCATCATTCTCCTGGCATGTGTTTTGTCGAAACCCCGACGTGCATGATCTCGGACAGCAGCGGCTGTTCCAACAGCCACGTTCATGCCTTAGCTTCGCTTCCCGCTCAGCTGTCGTTGGTCCGATCTGCAGATGGATTCGCTGTTGGCGCAGCTGAGGATATCGAGAAAGGTGCACTTCTTGGGCCCTTGCAGGGTGAACAGATTGACGTTGAGAAGGTCAAGACTTTGTCCAACTTGAAGGACATCTGGTGTGTAAAGAGGGAGTGGTCAACACTCTCTCAGTCTGGGCAGAAGAAGAATGGTTGGAATGGAAAACAACGGAAGCAGCTGAAACCGGAGACGGAGGAAGCAAAGCCAGCGATTGTACTGTCTACAGAGTCAGAAAGCCTCAGCAACTGGTGCAGGTGTGCTGTAATGTAACTCTGTTGACAGAAAAGATTTTTCTAATACACATGGATCCATTTTGCTCCTTACTGTCCACAGCCCAACCCCCCCCCCCCCCCCCCCCCCCCCCCCCCTCACTATATGACAAGACCAAAATTCACGGGACCACTAGACAGCACTCCACAGCACTATTACGCAAGGCGTGGGCACTCTCATGGAGGCCCCGTTCCCCTCTTTCAAGGATGCACAGCCCGCAGTAGATTGCACAATCTCTCATAATCCAGGCTTTGCCTGCTCAGGGCAGTCTTGTGTATGGCTCATATGGCTGAGAGTACATCACGTGGTTTCGTGTTCATTGTAACAGGACTTGTCTCTTGTTGTCTACCGCCCTCACGCCAGTGGGAAGTGCTTGGGGCAAGTTGTAAGGGGGCCCGACTGAGTGTGCCCTTAGGGCGGCTGCTACACGTTGCCAGGATTGGTACTTGCAGGGCTGGCAACACTGGCAACCCTAATTAAATCGCTGGCGGCCAGCTGGCAAATCCCCCTTGCCGGTGCCGGCGCGGGAATAGAAAGGCGTTCTATTTTACCTGGCAGCCAGCTAGCCACAGGCTAGTACAGCCAACTGACCAATCACTGCCCAAACCTTGCAACGCTGCAGGCTGCGTGTGCCGCGGAACACTTGCCCGCCAGCAGGCAGCCGAGTACGGCAACATGCAGACTGGCACTACTAGTGGCAGTCGTGTAACCGTGCGCTTTAGCTATTGTTCACAGGAGGGTGTGAAATCGCTGAGCTGTCTGGCTAGCGTTGACAGCTCCCTGGAGTGTGACACAATATGACGGCACGTTACGCTGTCTCTCGGGCAGACTGCTGGCCTCGAGGTTGCATAATAGTGCTGTCTAGTGCTGTCTTGTGTTGTGAGGATTTTTGATTCAGGATGTGATTCGTGTGTGGACAGTTAGGAGTTATAAAGATATTTAACCCACATGCCACTCAACTGTAATAATGGAAGTGTTTCCATAAGTGCATTCAAGATAAAAGTAACTGCCGACACTAACTGGTTTAGTTAATAATTATCATTTTATACTGTTTCTAATCTCAACACTAATGCGTGCAGTGTTACGGTTGGTTTAGTCCGGTTGCCGAAAAAATGTAGATTTTTTTCCAGATTTCGAGTAAACAATACAGTAGCCTTAACATTGTCCAAAGAAAAAGTGTACCTGACTCAGACACCCAACCAGGTTCCATTGTTTTTTTCCTCTAGCTGTCACTTCTAAGCTTCCACTCTTGGGGTGACTGGTGAACCATGACCCCCCCCCCCCCCCCCAAAAAAAAAAAAACAACAACAACAAAAAAAACAACAACAAAAAAACACAAAAAAAAAGTATACAAAATTCAACCGTAAAAAATGTCTCTTGGCACATTTTCCATTGTATTCGGCATGTCCGATTATAGTGACACCTGAATGTTGCACTACGCTTGTCCAGTACCCCTGTCAGCAAAGAAAAAGACATGTTGTGTATGTGGCGTGTCACACAGTTGTGGGCAATCCCCTGATTCACCTTCATGAGACCAAGTACCTGTAGGTAAACAAACTTGATAGTAAGACCCATTTGACACAAAAAAGCCCGTGTAAAGAGCATTAACTGCAACATACAGAGAGTAAACCCCAAAATGTATCCAGGTGGGGCTCTGAAAACATTTTTTTAACTTAGAGACTTTTTACACAGCGAATAATTTCAGAGAAAAATCTTTGGAAAAAACAACAACTCACTTTTCTTTTGGCAGACGGACTGTAGACCTGAAATTCTCATTTTACATTTTAGCATTTTGATTGCAGGTATCTCCGGCCCGTGCTATGTAGAGAGGATTCCAACCTGCTGTCTGTTGAACACCATGGCAACCTATACTTCGTCACTTGCCGAAAAATCGAAAAAGGGGAGAGACTCTTGGTTTACTCTCCATGGTTCGGGGAACTCAGTCATCTGCCCTTCCCTGACGATCATCAGTGCTGCTACTGCACCCTGAGGCTTGATAATGAGGTGGATTTTGTCAAGCACTGCTTCATTATGCATCCGGCCAGCTTCCAGCAACAACTGGAGAAATGCAGCGAATGTGGGGAGATGTTCGTCGCTGATGCCGAATCAGAGTCATGGCATGGATGTCAAGCCACTAAGGTATGTCACGTGACAAAGGAGTGCATGGTTGTTGCACATGTTTTTTAACCCTGGTAGTGCGGAGCGGTAGAATACGCCTACACCTGTCGCTTTTTAGACAAATTAATTCAGCAAGACAAATTAATTCAGCAAGATGGGGGTCCCCTGTTTTGGGAACAGGGTGTTGTTTCAAAGTACTGAAATCTGTTTATGGTTAAATTTTGTCCCCCACCCCAAGAGTTTTAGAAAAGATACTGCATGCATGGACATCTGGTAGAATTGGCCAAAGGTGGAATCGGATACTAATTAAACAAACAAACAAAAAAACCCTGCTTTTCAGACCAAGCGAGGGACAAAGCCGTGGCGATGCAGGCGCCGCCGCCGCAAAATGACCAAGGGAGACAAAAACCCTCTGACTTGCTGCGAATGTGGCAAAGTAAGACTAAGTCTTGGTTCTCTGTTTAGTTTACAATAACAGTTTATTCAGCTGGTTCACTTCTGGCATCCTGGCTGTTCAAAATTTGAATAGACTGTGTAAAATGTCAAATTTCTCTTTGTGCTTCGCTAAAGGGTGTTTTCATTTTGTAACTGTTACGTGTCTGACGGTCCTATTACTATGAAGTTTTGGTCTGTTTTAGTGTTACGCCTCATCTCAGCTGCTGAGTCAGCACCTCCTGTCACACGAGTCATACTTCCGCTACTTCTGCAAGTTCTGTCAGAAGGGTTTCCACGACAAGAGCAACCTTAAAGTACACGTGCTGATCCACACCGGGGTGCGACCTTTCCGTTGCCAGCAGCCGCACTGTACAGCGTCGTTCACCACCAAGCAGTGTCTTCAGATTCACTATCGCAAGTTGCACGGCTTCTCTGATTCCAGTATGCCCACAATTCTCCGCGAGGTGCCGTTCACGTTTGAAGCGCACATGGCAGAGAGCAGTCAAGCGTAAATGTGATGAACA